>PVIU01004339.1:23707-128659 GCA_004026605.1 Ondatra zibethicus | reverse complement strand
TTGTTTCCTAATTTTCTGAGAAATCGCCACACTGACATCCAAAGGGGTTGTACCAGCTTGCATTCCCACCAGCAATGCAGAAGTGTTCCCTTTTCCCCACAACCTCTCCAGCATAAGTTGTCATCAGTGTTTTTGATCTTGGCCATTCTTACAGGTGTTAGATGGAATCTCAGAGTTGTTTTGATTTGCATTTCTCTGAAGACTAAGGATGTTGAACATTTCCTTAAGTGTCTTTCAGCCATTTTAGATTCCTCTGTTGAGAGTTCTCTGTTTAGGTCTGTACTCCATTTTTTTTTTATTGGATTATGTGATCTTTTGGTGTCCAATTTCTTGAGTTCTTTGTATATTTTGGAGATTAGACCTCTGTCTGATGTGGGGTTAGTGAAGATCTTTTCCCATTCTATAGGTTGTTGTTTTGTCTTGTTGACCGTGTCCTTTGCTTTACAGAAGCTTTTCAGTTTCAGGAGGTCCCATTTATTAATTGTTTCTCTCAGTGTCTGTGCTGCTGGGGTTCTATTTAGGAAGTGGTTCCCTGTGCCAACGCATTCAAGTGTACTTCCTACTTTCTCTTCTATAAGGTTCAGTGTGACTGACTTTATATTGAGGTCTTTGATCCATTTGGACTTGAGTTTTGTGCATAGTGATAGATATGGGTCTATTTTCATTTTTCTACATGTTGATATCCAGTTATGCCAGCACCACTTGTTAAATATGCTTTCTTTTTTCCATTTGATATTTTTTGCTTCCTTGTCAAAAATCAGGTGTTCAAAGATGTGTGGACTGATATCCGGGTCTTCTATTCGTTTCCATTGATCCTCCTGTCTGTTCTTATGCCAGTACCAGGCTGCTTTCAGTACTGTAGCTCTGTAGTATAGTTTGAAGTCAGGGATTGTGATGCCTCCAGTAGTTCTTTTGTTGCCCAGGATTGTTTTGGCTATCCTGGGTTTTTTGCTTTTCCAAATGAAGTTGAGTACTTTTCTTTCAAGGTCTTTGAAGAATTTTGCTGGGATTTTGCTGGGCATTGCATTGAATCTGTAGATGGCTTTCGGTAAGATTGTCCCACCCAGCAATTTTTTATTATATTATTATTATTAGTTTTTTTCAAGACAGGGTTTCTGTGTAGCCCTGGTTGTCCTGGAACTCACTTTGTAGACCAGACTGACCTCGAACTCACAAAGATCTACTTGTCTCTGCCTCCCAAGTGCTAGGATTAAAGATTTGAGTCACCATTGTCTGGCTTATTTTTTATTACTTTTTGTGCACATTGTCTATGGAAGCCAGAGTCATTTTATCCCCTTTAAGCAGTTACAGAGAGCTGTAAGCTGTCTGACGTGGTGCTGGGAACTGAACTCAGGTCCTTTGGAAGAACAGTGTAGGCTCTTAATCATCTGAGCTATCTCTTCAGGGCCCCTCCCCTTCCTAAGTGTATGAGTGTTTTTCCTGCATATATGTGTGTGTGCCATGTGTATGGCTGGTGTCCACTAAGACCAAATGAGGGCATTGGGTCTCCTAGAACTGTAGTTACAGATGGCTGTGAGCTGCCATGTGGGTACTGGAAATTGAACCCAGGTCCTCTGGAAGAGCAGCCAGTACTCAGTCTCTGAGCCAGGTTTTTAGCCCTGGTGTTTGGCTTAAAAAACAGGAAAACAAAAACAAAAAAACTTTTGTTGTTATTGTTCTTGTTTTGGTAAGGACTTGCTATGTAGCACAAGCTGGCTTCCAACTTACTGTGCAGACTAATCTGCCTTCAGACCTTGTCATCTTCCTGGCTCAGCCTCCTGAATGTTGATCAGACCTTTTTAATTTTTTTAAAAAATGTTTTTACATTAATTACTTTACGTGTGTACGTGTGTATGTCATGTAGACGTTTAGGTCAGAGGACAACTTATAGGAGCTGATTCTCTCCTTCCACCATGCGGGTCCTGGGGAATCTAAGTTGGGTTGGCAGGCATGGTGGCAAGTACCTTTACTTGCTGAACCATTTTGCTGGCCCAAGACCTTATTGTTGACAATCCGTAAGGCATATGGGAAGACTTGGCTAGGTCTACCTGGATCCTGCATGTCCCAGGGCTTTAATTATCTGCCTCCACTCTTTTACCCTCCTAGGGCTACACTGCAAGAGTTTTGCTTCTGTTACTTCCTGATCATTTTCCTGGTCTCCATGAGTCTGTCTGTCTAAAACAGAAATGATCACACATTTGATCTTAACTAAAAAGGCCATAAAGAGTGATCTTGAACTAAAATACATAAAATATCTTAGGATATTCAGAAGGAAACCCAAACACACTAAATTTTGAACAAGTTCAGGGACAAACAGGGCTTACATTATTACTTACACTGCATTGGAGACAGCACAAAGGCCTGGGTGCATTCACTTAGGATCTTTGGCCTAAAGAGACAAACTCAACCCCACAGGGTTAGGGACCATTCTCTCCTATTTTAACATGGGAAGTAAGTGCTATGGCTGGCCTCAGGCACTACAGGACCCAGAGGTACCAATGACAGCATCTGATTATCAGCCATTCTAGTTTGCTTTTCTCTGTTGCAGGCCTCCTTATCTCTGATTGCAGAAGTATATTCCCTAAGCACTGGAGAATCTAAGCCTTGAGGTGCACCACAGGCAATAAAATTGAGGGGGCTGGGAAGGCAGCAAAATTCTTAACTAGCAAAGGTGAAGTCTTCTGGGATTCGTGGGGGGTTGAAGGTGGTGTTTAATCCCCATCACCACACACAAACAGCAATTAAGGTTGAAAGGTTGACTATATTGGTTCTGTCTGAATTAACTAACATGCAGTTTCGAGGAGGCCTTGGGTCATGTGTCCATCCTTACATTTCTACCCCAATGGTAGGTACTAACTGAGCCATCCCTAGGCTAGTTCTAGGTAGTCTATATTTATGAGCTCATTTCTTTCTCAATGCCTAGGAAGCAATGACTATTTTTTTTAACTTTCATTTTTTTTCATGGTGCTGAGGATTAGACCTAGGACCTTAAGTATTCCAGGCAAGGGCTCTACTACTATTTTGCTATTTTCCACCCTTAGTCTACTTTGTATTCCCAAATGTGTGTGTGTGCAGGCATGGTTGGAGGCCAGTGGTTAATGTTAGGTGTCTGTTTCAATTCCTCTCCACTTTTTTTTTTTTTTTTTGAAACAGGGTCTCACAATGTAGCAGTGTCTGGCCTGGAATTCTCTGTATGTCAGGCTGGCCTGGAACTCACAAAGATATGCCTACTTCTGTCTCCTCAGTGCTGGGATCAAAGGCGTGTACTATTGGCCCGACCTTATTTTTCTGAGACAGGGTCTGTCGTTCAATCTGTAGTTACTAATTCAGTTAGTCTGTCTGTCTACTTTTCATCCTATTTCTGGGGCTCCAGATGTGGACCTCTGAGCCCTACTTTTAGGTGGGTGCTGAGGACCCAAACTCAGGCCCTCACACTCATACAACAAGCACTTTACTCATTAACCATCATCTTAGCCCTAATCTATTTTTTAGATATAGAAACTGAGGCAGAAGGTAGAGACTTGCTCACTAATGAACAACTCGAAAATGTATGTTGAACTACAGTACTGTCAGTGGGTGGCACTAGTCATAGTTGATTCTCAAGCCTTCTTACCACACTACTGTCTTCTTGCTTCTCTCCTTCCTTGGCCTCACTCTCACCCCCGCTCCCCATAATGGTCACTGCTTTTTATGTGAAATAGAATAAAAACCCATCTCACCCTAATTTCTTCATTTACCTTTTGCTCAGAAGCCTCAGGCATCCAATGTTGAGAAGGTGGTGCATGATAACAGGCTCAGCATTCAGGAGGCAGAGGCAGGAGGATCAGAAGTTAGAGGGCAACCTTGGCTCCATAACAAGTGACTCTTAAGGTTAGTGTGGGCTATGTTAAAACCTTGTCTCCAAAAACATTGTCTGAATCTATTTGAAACTGGAGCCACCACACTCCTAAAGCCTTCAAGATTTTCTTTTTCAGAGATAGGGTTTCTCCGTGTAGCCTTGGCTGTCCTGGAACTTGCTCTGTAGACGAGGCTGGCCTCAAACTCAGAGCTCCGCCTGCCTCTGCCTCCCGAGTGCTAGGTTTAAAGGTGTGCGCCACTACTGTCTAGCTGCTTTCAAGATATTTTTTTCTGAACAACCCTAACAAACTTCCTCATTTTTCTTGTCTGTGGTGTTAGAGATCAAATCCAGGACCTAATGCATGCAAGGGAAGCACTCTTATCGCTGAGCTGTATGCCCAATCCACTACAATCTCCATCATTTCTTTAAAAAAATGTATTTATTTATGTGCATGTTGTGTGTGTGTGTGTGTGTGTGTGCGCACGTGCGTGCGTGCGTGCGTATAGGTCAGAGGGCAGTTCTCTGTCTTCCAGGTCAGATCAAACTCAGGTCACCAGCTTGGGAACAAGAACTTTTACCAATTGAGATATATGGCAGACCCTCATTCTTCATTATTTCATACATTAAAAAAAAAAAAACCTGCTGCTTTTGCTAGTCTCAGCTACCAGAAATTTTTTTTTAAATTTTATTTCATTGTTTTATGTGTATGGGTGATTTGCCTGGAAGTATGTGCCTGGTACCCAAGAAGGCCAAAGAGCATACTGGATCCCCTGGAGCTAAAGATGTTTGTGAGCAGCCATGTGGGTGCTGGATTCAAACCTGGGTCCTTAGAGCAGTCAGTGCTCTTAACCACTGAACCATCTCTCCAGCAATGTTTTTAAATATGAAAGTTGTGACCCCATAGGCTCACGTTTGAATAGGCTTTGTTTGCTTTAAGTTACCCATCTGATCTCATGTTTACAAGGATGACACTATTCTACTGAGTCAGACCATAGCAGTAATCTATAAAATAGCTGTCAATGGAACTGCACAACAAACACATGTATGTTGTTGTTATTTGAAATTGGGCCTCACTATGTAGACCAGTCTCACCTTTAACTCATGGAGCTCTCCCTGCCTCTGCCTCCCAAATGCTGAGATTAAAGGCGTGTGCCCCCATGTCTGGCTAATGCAAGTATTTCAATGTGGAAGGTAAACTTGGTGAGTCATCTACAAATATTCCTTCTGCTTGCTTGCTTTTAGACTCCATGTTATTTCCATTCTCAAATACTGCTGGTTTTTAAGTTGGAGAATCCAAGACACACAATCTCAAAAGAATGTTATAAGTTCAGGGAGTGGGAATGGGTGATGGTGGTACTCTCATTCAGGGGCTCGATCCTGCCCTGAATGGGCTGCTGATGCAATACGTGTTGCTGCTCTCAAGGTTTTAATGAATGGATCTTGGGCCCTGCCTTCCAGGGATCATACATGAAGGTTTAAGTACAGTCAGGTCATGGGGCTTACTGCAAGGCAGGAAAAGGGCTGAAGTCTCAGACATCTCTTGTAGTGGCATTTCAAATGTATTTTTTTTTAAGATTTATTTATTTATTATGTATACAACATTCTGCCTTCATGTATGCCCGCACACCAGAAGAGGGTGCCAGATATCATTACAGATGGTTGTGAGCCACCATGTGGTTGCTGGGAATTGAACTCAGGACCTCTGGAAGAGCAGCCAGTGCTCTTAACCACTGAGCCATCTCTCTAGCCCTCAAATGTATTTTAATAAATAAAGACGACCTGAAGATCTGAGAGTAAAACAGTCCCACTGGTCAGCCTTATAGACCAGATTATGGTAATACACACCTTTAACCCCAGTAGCCACAATAACACACACCTTTAGTCCCAGTAGCCACAGTGACACACACCTTTAATCCAAGTGGTGCACACTTTTAATTCTAGCCCTAGAGAGGAATATAAGACAGGGGGTGGGGGTGCGGAGACAGCTCTCAGACACAGTCTCCTTCTGAGATTCCTGGAGGAAGGATCGCCATTTTCGGACCGAGGTCAAGATAAGAGCCAGTGGCTGGCTATTTTGTTTTGTGGATCTTCAGGTCAAACCCCAATTTCTGACCTGAGCTTTTATTAATCGTGCTTCAATCTTTCTTAGGGTTTGAGATTCCAAAAGAATCTCAAAGAAAGTAGTAGTAGGGCCATGCTTACTGGCGCTTGCTCTCTTTGCCTAATGAATGTTTGTTTCCAGATGTGAACTCGGTTGTTCCTGCTGCCATGCTGGCCACCCTCTGGTGTCAATTACAAGTCACCTTGGCCATGGCTTACCACAGCAACAGAAAAGTATTTACTACAGAAGGGTCTAAGGCTGCTTATTTATTTATTTACTTATTTATTTATTTTTGGGGAATAGGAATCTAGTGGGCTTTAGTACCATACCCACAGTGACTTACTTGACTTTTTCATCCTTGCATGCTCTTATTTATATTCAAAAAAGCTGAACTTCAAATGACCTTTTCCCACCTAGGCACCTATTCTTGTTTTTGATTTTTTTTTTTTTTTAGAACAGTTAAGGCTGATAAGGAGATCAGAAGACAAGATCTGATTCTCTTTTGCTTCCTTGTTTTTAGGCAGGATCTTTGATTGTTGCCAATGTGAGCGTCAGGGTGATGTGCCTGCCTCTGCCTTCCCTCTTTCTGTAGGAGTGCTTGCATTGCAGATGTGGGCCACTGTATCTGGCTTTTTACATGGGTTCATGGAATCATCAGGTTGGGGGGATGAGTGCTTTTGTCCTCACAGCCATCTCTCCAACCTGAGCTGACTAGGGCACTCCTACTTTTGTAGATGAGCTGGGTTTCCCTGGTTCTGCAGGAGATAAGTTTTTGCTGCTCTAACTATAGCTGAACAGATGAGGGTGGCCAATTGCTTTGCCTTTTTTATTTTTTTGGAGACAGGGCCTTATTCTATAACTTGGGGTAGGCTCAGATGCAAAGCAGTTAGTTCTCCCATCTCCGCCTCCCAGTGCTAAGATCTATTGGCATGTGTCACCATGCCTGGCTTCAGGTTGGCCATTTGACCTAAACTTTCTGTAAGTCAGGAAGTTTTATTGTGGTGGAAAACCCTCTCAACCTAGTTTGAGAAAACCACAAACCCCTAAAACAACAACAAGAAAAAACAAACAAATAACAACAAAATCCTTACTGGCTTGCTTATAGTCTGGCTGGTTCCAGAGGCTCAAAGGATGTTTCGGACTCCAACTTTTCATTTGTTGACTGGCTCCTTTCCCCTATACAACGGCTGCATTTGCAGGTGAGTTGATCCTCATGGTGACAGGAAAGTCGGCAGCAGATCTGGGCTCACATCTCTCCTGGTGGTGGGCTTTGTGAGTTTATACAGTTTCTACTTACTTACAGCTCCCTTTATGTGCTTCATGTTTGCGGTTGAGGATGTGAGATCTCAGCTTTCTGTTTCTACTGTCACATCTGCCTGCTGCGATGCTAGCCTGCCTGCCGTGATGGATTCTTAGGTCTCTGGAACCAGTAGCTGTTGGGGAATGTTATTTTCAGGTGTGTTACATTTGCTTATGTTGTGAAATATTTGTTTAATGATGCAAAGATGTGTTGCATTCTTTTATGTTGCACTTGTTTAACTCTGTGAAGTTGTGTTACTTTGCTTGTCTAAAACACCTGATTGGTCTGATGAAGGGCTGAATGGTCAAAGGCTAAGCAGGAGAGGGATAGGTGGGGCTGGCAGAGAATAAATAGAAGTTAAAAAAGAGAGACCGAGGAGGGTGGGGGAGGAAGAAGGGCCTAGCCACCCAGTCACACAGCCAGCCCCGGAGTAAGAGTGAAAGATAACAGAAGATAGAAAGAAGCCTAGAGGCAAAAGGTAGGTGGGACAATTTAAGTAAAGAAAAGCTGGCTAAATCGGGTGGTGATGGTGGTGGCTGTGGCGGCAGCGGCAACAGTGGCTGCGGCACATGCCTTTAATCACAGGGAGGCAGAGGGAGGCGGATCTCTGAGAGGCCAGCCTGGTCTACCAAAGCTAATTCTAGGACAGGCTCCAAAGCTACAGAGAAACCCTGTCTCGACCCCCCTTGTCCCCCCCCAAAGTAGGAAGGAAATAAAGAAAGAAGGGCTGGAGGGACGGCTCAAGGTTAAGATTACTTGCCGTGCCTGTGAAGAACCCAGGTTTGGTTCTCAGCATCCCATGCTGGCTCACAACAGACTGTAACTCCAGAAGCTGCCTGCTGGCCTCTCAAGGCACCAGGCACACACATGGTGCACAGACATTCATGCAGACCAACACTCAGACCCATAAAATAAACAGCCGGAACCCAAACAGCCTCTTACAAAACACCCTGCCTCCCCCAATGCTAGAGACTAAATATGGTTAAGGAAGAAGTGCCATCATTCACAGATGAGATGGACTAGTCATAGAAAATCTGACATCAACTACAAGTAATGATTTGAGTTAGTAGCTGACTTAGCAAGATCACTAGACAGAAGGGAATTTACTGCAGGCACCAGTCAACTTCAGGGAGCTGGGGGGTTGGCTCAGTGGTAGAGTGCCTGCCTAACATATGGAATCATTAGTGTCACCCACCCAACGTTAAGTAGAAACAAGACATACAATTTGGAGAAGCAATTATCGGTTATACAAATGATGACGAAAAAGAAACACCTAGATGTCTAAGAAAATAAATCTATGATTTCTACACTATCACCTAGTAAGATTTCATACCTAGATATTTTGCAAAGGAAAGGTAGACACAATATTAACAAGATATCAGTTCATGAAAATTTATCCATACAGTAAATGCAACACCAAGGAAAATATCACTTGTTATTTTCAAGACACTGGAGGCATCAGCTGACTGTGAAAATAAATGAGGAAATGAAAATCACTGACAGGCAACTGAGCTCCAGTTCTTTTCACGGAAAAGGTAATGCTGGCTCCTTTGGTATTTCCTGCTATATTCCAAAGAGCATTTCAGTTTCTGCTCCTGAAGAGCCTCAGGGAAGGAGATTCCAGGGTCACGTGACTGTAGTCGCTGGAGATTCAAGACACACAACAGGGTTTTGTTCTGTTTTTATTAGCATGTATTCATTATGCAAAGCAATAGGTTTCACTGTGACCTCTTCGTGCATGCATGTAACAACCTGCATCCTGTTCACCTCTTCTACATCATTCTCTTTTATATGCCAATTGATTCTGCTTTTCACAGGAGGGTTTTAAAGTCTGAGAAGTCCCAGAAAGAAGCAAATATAATTTTGTTTCATGCAGGGTCCCCCAATCTTGATCATGAAACCTGCCTTTGAGAAACACTGGTCCTGAGTGCCTTTTCCAAGTTATTTGGCTCTTGTTCTGTAAAGCAGCCGTGGTAGAACTGTTCATTTCACAGATGGAAAAAAAAAAATGGAACATTAGGTAGGTGAGGGAGGCCACCCAGCAACCAACATGAAATCTTTGCCAATTCGATTATTCTAAGGAAAAAAAAAAATCTAGTGCTTTCTCCAGGATCGAACACCACTGTCACAGGAAAAAGCATTTTAGCCACACACTCAACCTTAGTGATCTTTTAAGTCTAGCAAACTTAGTAGCTGATGAGGCAACTGTGGCCCAGATAAATGAAGAGCCTTGCCCCAGGTCAAGAGCTTGCATGGAAGCAGGAGGACTCAAAGGATCCATGACTCAATGACTCCCAATTAATGTTCTGCTGCCCCACATAATTGTGCAGTTGAACTGTGGCAACGTGGGGTGAGACCAGATTGAGTAGGTGTTCACAGGTGCTGAACAACTCACCTGCAGGAGATGCTGGGTGTGCGTGTGTGGGTGGCGGGGGGTGGGTGTCTGTGCAGGTGTTATGGAATTCTGAAGTGAGGATCGGGGAGCCACACTGAACACTTATTTTGAAGAGTTTAATCCATTTTAGTTGGGCCATGTCATCCCTCTTCCACCCCAAAGTGCCCTATGCCACTTAAAAGGAATTTAAAATTTCTGATTAAAAGCCATTTCACAACTCTAATTAGGTACATCCTGGAGTGTCACAGGGTTGGGAGCCATTTTTCTAAAGTGTGTCAGACATGAGGAATAGAAGAATAATGCAGTTTATTATTATAAACACCTGACCCAACCTGTGGGGTAGGGAAGGGTGCGTTTATTGCGGCTGTGGCTGTCAGGAAGAGCAGGAAGATGTGAATGACTTCAGTAGGTAAAATGGAAACACCCCAGGAGGGCCAAACAGAGCTGGGCTCAATGTTCTCAGCTACAGGGAAGAAGGGGAAAAGAGCTAAGGCGGCCACACCAAAAGCAGAAGGTAGGCTGGGCAAGTCACAGACAAGGGGCAGAGGACAAGCGAATACAGTTGAACCTGGCTTTTGGACTGGAGTTCGCAACATTTGGGCTGTGGCTGAGAGGCAGTGGGTGAACTGGACACTGGAGCTGGGACATGTGCAGACTTCCCATGGGGACACGGGGAAAAAGGAGGCAGAAGTGAAGAGCAGATGCTGCTCTGTGCTCTCCTCCACCTGGATGTGTGGCTCCCGGGACTGTGCATGGGAGGATCAGGTCCAGAAAAGCATGGTTCTCAGATTCCCGGGTCCTCTTTGAAAAATACCCACTAACAAGTCAACTGTGTCCATCTACCTTCCAAAATAGGCAATCTATTGCTTATTGAATGACTCCAACTTACCAGAGAAATCCCTTTATTTGGGGCCAAATCAAACTAGTCAGTACAATACTTTATCATGGTTTTTTCTCAGTGAAGCAGACTACCACTAAGCCACAACCCTAGCTCCTACTTTATTTCCCCCTGCCTTATATTCAACAAAGCAGAAAGAATAACTCTTTAGTTTTTTTTTCTCTTCTTTTTAGGCATGGGTGCTGAAACAGTGCCTCATGTAGCCTGCCCTAAAAATGCTGCTAAGATGAGCCTGAACTTCTGACCCTCCAGCCGCCATCGCCTCAGGCGTGGGCCCCTAAGCCCGGTTTGTGTGGTGTTAGGGACCACACGTAGAGCTCGGTGCGAGCAAGGGTAAGCACACTATCAACCGAACTATATTCCCACATCTCCAGGTTTTTGTAGTTCTGAGTAGGATTCCATAATAGATAAGCAAGACTGCATTATTGCCCGATTTTTCCTTTTGTCTGTGGGAGCGACCATTATATGTCGGCACGCCTGAGACCATCTCTTATATTACTAGCTGCAAGAAGTGGAATCAACCACCTCTTAGTACATGATTATTGTTTCTAAAACTTTCTACAGTAAACCTAAATTGCGGGCTTTGGCCCCCTTAAGCAATGTTTTCATTTGAGACGAAAGAATATAGAAAAATTTTAAATGATTTATTTATTATGTGTATTGGTGTTTTGCCTGGTGTATGTCCATGTGAGGGTTTTGGATCACCTGGAGGTGGAGTTACAGGCAGTTGTGAGCTGCTATGTGGGTGCTGGAACTTGAACCCAGATCCTCTGGAAGAATAGCCGGGGATCTTAACCCCTGAGCCATTTCTCTAGCCCTTAGAAGATAGGACTTTTAATTTTTTTTTTAAATGGGCTCAATAGTTAAGAGTGCTTGCTGTTGCTGCTCTTCTAGAGGACCAGAGTTTGGTTCCCAGCACCCATGTCAGGCAACTCATAACCACCTGTAACTCCATGCACCATACCCAAACACAACTATACTTAATACACATAATTAAAAATAAAATAAATAGATGGATAAGGTGGCACATGCCTTTAATGCCAGCAGTCTGAAAGCAGAGGTAAGTGGATCTAGACTGAGACCAGTTTGGTCTACATAGTGAGTTCCAGGACACCCAGAGCTACATACAGAATATAAAGATGCTGTCTCAATGCCCTCCCACCACATTTTTTTTTTGTTTTTGGATTTATTTTATGTGTATAAATGTTTTGGCTGAAGGTATATATGCGTACCATGGACATGCCTGTTGTCTGAGGAAGTCACGAGAGGGCATCAGATGCCATGAAATCGAAGTTACAATGGTTGTCAGTCACTTTGTGGGTGGAGAATAGAATCTGCATCCTCTGGAAGAGCAGAACCATCTTTTTTGTTGCTGTTGTTTTTTGAGGCAGGGTTTCTTGTGTAACAGCCCTAGCTGTCCTGGAACTCATTTTGTAAATCAGGCTGGCCTGGACCTCACAGAGAGGTCTGTCTGCCTCTGCCTCCAGAGTGCTGGCACTAATGGCATGGACCACTACCTCCACTTGTTGGAAAAAAAAAAAAAAAACCTTTTTGGAAAACAAAAACAAAACAAGAAAGACCGAATTTTTTATGCATGGGAGTATTGGTGAGGCTCAAACCCAGGCCCCTGTGTATAATAGGCAAACACTACTAATGGGCTACACCTTTGGTCCCAGAAGACAACATATTTGTGGCAGTAGTAGCTGCAATCAATCATATAAAGCAATTTTCTAGGCTTTCTTTGCGTTCACAGATTTAAAGCATCTATACCGTTAACTCGGCAATAGGTTGTGAATGATGTACTGGGCACTATACTTTCTGGGAGGAAGGGCTCATGCTTGTAACCCCATCACTCAGAAGTTTGGAGCAGGGAAATCTTGAGTTCAAGGTCAGCCTGGGCTAAGTAGCGAGACCCACGTCTTATTTTTCTTTAGGAGAAAAAAAAAGAAAAAAAGAAAAGTCATTCACATTAACTTTAACGTTCCTAGTAGAGCGAATGTTGCCTGAGAGAATGTGGCTGCTGCTGCTGGTAACACCCCGGCTTCTAGAATAGCATCTACCATCTAAAAGAAAGGTGTCGGGTGAATGGGATATTCTTTGGAGCCAAGAATCTCATATTTTTTTTTGTCCTTACTGTTATATATAAACTAAGTTATTGATTAAGGAAAATATCTATATTCAGAAAAACAATGAAAATTTTCTTAGATGTCACATATAAAAAGTAATATTTAAGATGTTTTTCTAGTCGGATATACCATAAACCTACTAGTTCTCATAACATTAAGATTCAATATACATTAAACCTAGAGTGAGAATAAATGGATAATTCTTTGATTTAGAAAATAGTACATTAGCCAGGTGGTGGTGGCGCACGCCTTTAATCCCAGAACTTGGGAGGCAGAGGCAGGTGGATCTCTATGAGCTTGAGACCAGTCTGGTCCGCATAGCTAGTTCCAGGGCAGCCAAGGCTACACAGAGAAACCCTGTCTTGAAAAACAAAAAACAAAAAATAAAAAAATAAAACAACAACAACAAAAAAGAAAATTAAAAAAATAGTACATTAGCTACATGTAGTGGTGGTGGTGATGGTGGTGTGTACGTCTTTAATTCTAGCACTCAAGGTAGAGGTAGGTGATTTCTGTGAATTTAAGGTTACTTGGTCTAGACTAGCATGGACAATATAGAGAGGCCCTATCTACTTCCCTATCCCACTCCCCCAAAAGAAAAATGTGTTCGTCTTTCTAAGTCTTAGGAATACCATATTAAAGGCAAGATTAGAGACTAGAACTGCACTGGCCTCTGGCTATGCTGCAAAAGTTGTTTTTTATTATAAAATTTAAAATTGCATTTATTTGTTTGTATTTATATATGTGAACTATGGTGCATATGTAAAGTCAGAAACTAACTTTGGGGACTTGGTTCTCTCCTTCCATCATGTAGGTCCTGGGAGTTGAACTCAGGTCATCAGGTTTAGCAGCAAGTGCCTTTAACCATCATGCTGGCCCTGTTTCTATTTAGAGATGTAGCCCGCAAAGGCCTTATCCAACTCAGCCTCTTGAGTGCTAGGATTACAGGAATGTGCTTTATAGCATTAAGTTATTCACTGAGAATGTCTCTGTAGGAATAAAAGCTTATGCCAGGTGAATTCCAGTACTAAGGCAAGTCTGAAGCAAGCTAGGACTAAATAGAGACTCTGAGGACAGAATATTGAGATGGTTAGGTGTAGTGGTGGTGGTACATGCCTTCAATTGTAGCTCTCAGAGGTAGAGGTGGGGTGGGGGGACTTCTGTGAATTCAAGGTTACTTGGTCTTTTATAGTCTCTCTCTCTTGGTGTGTGTGTGTGTGTAGGGGGAACATGAGCACATAAATACCGTAACATACATGTGAAAGTCAAGGTCAGAGGACAACTTAGGAATCCATTCTCTCCATATGGATCCCCTGGATCAAATTCAGGTCATCAGGTTTGGTGGCAAGTGCCCTGCTAGAACAAGAGATAGTGCTTTGTAGACCAGGTTGTACTAGAACTCAAACACAAAGTTTGCCACTATACTTGGCAAGAAAAAAAGTTTTTTATTTTTTATTTTTGGTTGTTTTTTTGAGACAAAGCTTTTTTTTTTTTTTGTGGTCCTGGCTGTCCCGGAACTCCCTCTATAGACCAGGCTGGCCTCAAACTCATAAAGATCTGTCAGACTCTGTCTCCTGAGGGCTGGTATTAAAAGCATGTATCACCACCACCTCTCAAAAAAAAAAAAAAAAGATTTAATAAGGGTTAAACTGGGCATCCACAGAGAAGAGAGACATCGCTTTCTCCAAAGAGAGTGGTCTATAGAACAGTTTTTAAATACTTATGCTAGGCTACCTCTTACTAAGTATTCTGTTTCATGTATGTAGGCTTAGAAAAATTATCCTGTCCTTAGACATATTTCTTTGTGAGCCACCATGTGGTTGCTGGGAATTGAACTCAGGACCTCCAGAAGAGCAGTCAGTGCTCTTAACCTCTGAACCATCTCTCCAGCCCTTCCTTAGACATATTTCAATACTAAAATTATTTTAGACTTTTTAATATAAGAATTTAAAAATATCGGGGGGGTAGAAAAAAGAATTTAAAAATGTATTTATTTTTATTTTATATGTATTGGTGTGTTGCCATGGGTGTCTGGTCCCCTGGAAGCTGGAGTTACAGACAACTCCCATGTAGGTGCTGGGAATTGAACCTGGGTCCTCTGGAAGAGCAGTCAGTGCTCTTAACTGCTGAGCCATCTCTCCAGACCCTTTTCATTTATTTTTTACAACAAATGTTATTTTGAAAAGAGGTCAACTCAATCAGATTTGAAATGAACTCTTCCTTGTAGTGTATTTGATAATGAAACTGGACTAGGTCTTTAGAAGGATTTTACGAGTGAGTGAGTGATAAAAAGAATATGGCCCCAAATAAGAGTCCTTTAAAAACATTTTACTTACTAATTTTTGAGACAAGGCTTCACTATGTATCCCTTGTTGGCTTGTAACTCCCTATGTAGACCAGGCTTGCCTTGAACTTGGAGATTCTCTGGCCTCTGCCTCTCCAGTGCTATACTTAAAATTTATCTGTTAATGAAAAAGGGATTTCTTTCTTTCCTTCCTTCCCTTCTTCCTCTTCTTTTAAGAATGTCAGGCATTGTGGTTCATGCCTATAATAATCCCAGTCCTTGGGAGGCAGAGGCAAAGAGATCAGGAGTTCAAGACAGTCTGGGCCACAGGATACTGTCTTAAAAATGAAAACAAAAGTTAAGAATATGTTGGGAAGTTTTCATATAGCATATTAATTAGAGGATGGCATGGAGACAGATATTCTCAATTCACTGAGGCTTAAGACACTGGGGGTGGGGTTGAGTGAGGGTGAGGGAGAGAAACCCTCCTGTGACACCAGACCTCCAAGGAAAAGATGTTCAAAAGAGCCAGGCAGTGGTGGCGCACGCCTTTAATCCCAGCACTCGGGAGGCAGAGGCAGGTGGATCTCTGTGAGTTCGAGGCCATCCTGGTCTACAAGAGCTAGTTCCAGGACAGGCTCCAAAGCTACAGAGAAACCCTGTCTCGAAAAACAAAAACAAAATGTTCAAAAGAACAATTTTAAAGATACAGTAAAGACTGTAGACTAAAAATGATTAACATTTGAACTATCTTGCAATAGATGAAAATGGAAAACAGAATTCCAAAAGACTACTATGTCTGAGGTCAGTCATACAAAGAGTGAAGAATTACTAGGATCGTAGATCTTAAAGTTAATACGGGTGGGGGAGATCTGGCTCAGTAGTAAAATTGGGTTCTACCCCTCACAGAGCCAAAGAGAAAAGGAAAAACCAAATTAACACCAAACAAAACACAACACCAAGTCATCCAACAAAACCCTCACTTTGGGGCTGGAGAGATGGCTCAGTGGTTAAGAGCACTAATTGCTCTTCCAGGGGACCTGGGTTCAAATCCCAGCACCTACATGGCAGCTCTTAACTGCCTGTAACTCCAAGATCTGAAACCCTCACACAGACATACATGCAGGCAAACACCAATGTACATAAAATAATATTTAAAAAAAAACACAAAGAAACAAACAAAACCCTCATCTCTCAAGGTGGGTGCAATACCTAACTCAAGAAGCAGAGGAGGTGGATTTCTCTAAGTTCAGGGCTAGCTTGGTATACATATTGAGTTCTGAGCCATCCAGGGCTATATAGTGAGACCCTGTCAGAAACCAAAAACAAAGAAACCAAACCAAACCAAAACCAACTTCACATATAAACCTAACCAAAACCTTCAAAATCTTAACTGTCAAATTCTTAAGGAGTTAAAATAATTAAAAACGGACAGGTTATTACATTTGCAGTATTATTAAGTATAATGCACACATCATTACTGTTTTACAGGTTAAAAGAAATATTAATTCATTACTCTTTTGTTTGAGGGCTCCTGGAACAAAGATAGATGGGATAATCAACACCAAGACCCAAACTGATACAAGTTTTTAAACGTAATTTTATAGGAATATGGCCTATTAAAACTTGGGGTGCACAAACAGCTTAATGACTGGGATAAGCTCGGCCGAAATCTGCAGTGTTCTCAGAGGAGGCCCAGATCAACCAGAGTATCTCAGGGCACAATACATTATCCAAAGCCTACCCTTGACAACCAAAACACTTGGAGGAAAAAAAAAGGCCCCCGGGGTTACTTTACTCCAGCGATAACATAATCCTCGTTCTTATTGTTGTGGAGCAGATGTCATTATGGGTGGGGCTGATGAGCAGAGCAGCTGAAACATTTTTGTTGTACCCCCCCCTTCACTTTCAAAGGGATAAAAGGGGCTCCAGCAAGGTAAGGAAAGAACGTTCAGTCAGTCATTCCTGTTAGAAAGAGGAATTTTGATGTGGTAATTGTAGAGGCCACCTTGAGGTTCTTAAAAAAAAAATCCCCCAGGATTAAGTCCTACCCTGGAAGAGACCGTCCCTTTCTCCCCCTGCCGGCTCCTCCTTGGGACACTTGGCTGAGTCTTTCTTTCCCTCCTTCCCACGCTGAGGTGAGGCGGCACGCAAGCAGGGACGCCTGTTTTTCTCTGGCGCGCGAAGGGAACGCAGCGGGTAGGAAGCCGGGAGGTAGGAAGGGAAGCGGTCGGCATTGGGGGGGAGGCAGGGACGAGCCGGCCTCGGGGAGAGAACCGACTCTCAGGCCGCCGAGCAGAGGTGACGAGGGGAGATCTCTCGCTGTGAGCTGAGACGCGGCGCTTCCGGCAGGCCACGGTGGCTGTTTGCCTGGAGCGGGCCGCATCGCGGGGCCCGGCCGGGCGGGGAAGGGGGTCAGGAGAGACAGGAACCCGCGGCTCGCACTTGCCTGAGTCCGAGTGATCAACAACTGGTAATAGTCTTTGCTCGGCGCCGGGCCTTGTCCTACAATTTCAAACAGAGTCTCCGGCAGCCACGACGCCATCTTGGGACGCCACCGCCGTCGCTAAGACAACCAGGAAGGGGCGGGGCTTGACAGGGGTCAGGGGGCCGCAGCCCCAGTTTAAAGCGAAGCCCGCTTTTTGAGTTGGCACTGGGGGTTTTAACTTGGGGTGGTGGTTTCCTTGACTAGGGGTCACGAGGAGCCCTGCTTTGTGAATTTTTTACAATCAGGTCCCGGGGTGACCCGAAGTGGAATTTAGTTCCTGCTAACGCGGAGGGGCGGGGGTGACCCCAGCGGAGGGATACCAAGTAGAGTGCCACAGTCCCCTTCCTGGTCCCTTGAAGGGATCGGAAGGAGACTGGAGGCTGCTCGCCGAGCGCTGGGGCGGGAGGGGCGATATGTTGGGCTGTAAATAGGTAGCGGGGCTGGTCCTGCGGAAGATCCCGCAGGCCAGAGCCTTAGGGCAAAGTAGTCCCCGGCTGGAGCCGAGCGGGCGGGGAGGGAGGCGGCGCGGGCGGAGGCGCACGGCGGCGCGGTGCTGCGGCTCAGCTGATAATTGAAGGGACGACAAGCCGCCGCCGCCGCCGCCGCTGGGGGGGGGGGGGGGGAGCCAGTGGAAGTTGCCGTCGCGCCACCGAGTCCGGACCGGAGACTTTGGGGCCTAACTAGGTAATTGGGACGCCGTTCAGAGCGGCGGGGTTGGGCCTTTGGGGGGGGGGATGAGGAGGACCGGGAAGCCTGAGCCGAAAGTCCCCAGCAGCCCGCTCGTGTCATCGTGGCGACGCGGCTCTCGGCTCGACTTGCGGGCGGCGGCGGCGGCGGGGCCGCGGAAGGACCAGCCCGAGGCTGACGGGTGAGGCGCTCGAGCGAGCCCCGCGGCCTCAGGAGCCAGGGCCGACTGGCTTGGGGTGTGTGTGTGGGGGAGCGCTGGGATCCCCCCCACCCCCGCTCTGGCCTCCCTCGATGAGGAAGGCCCTAGGCGGAACCTGGGTAGGGCTTGCGGGTCTGGGGGAGCCCAGCGGGGGGCGGGAGGGGACCGGAAGTGGTCTTTGGAGCCTGGAGGGCGTCTAGGAAGAGAGAAAGTGGGGGGCCGGAAGTGCAGGTGGGGGGCGTGAAGACGGCAAAGGGTTCCCCGGAAATGGGACGGGGGGCCCGGAAACAGGGAAAGGGAGGTTCTGGGCTGGGGACGGCCCGGAAATGGAAACTAGGGAGCAGCTCGAGTGACAACTGTTGGGAGGCAAGGGTCTGAGGAGGGAGAGGCGGGAGTGTCTTTGGGCCGCGGTAAGGGTCTTCCTGTTGAGGGGGACGGTTGGGGGCGGGCGAGCCCGGGCGAGCCAGCGCGGGGAGGAGGGAGGCTTTTCCAGCCGGGGAAGTCGAGGCTGAGGGAGAAACGACGACGTGCCTGTCGGGCTGGCAGGGGCCGCGGGAGAGGCCCAGAAACTTGGCGGAGGGAAGCAGCATCCTCGGAGAAGACCAGCAGGGGAATAGGACGCAGAGGTTAACCGGGGCTCGGGTGAGGGAGGTGGGCCGATTGTCATCCCGATCGTATTAACATTCAAAGCGAGTCAGGCGATTAATATATGTGGATTACATAAAACCTATTACACGTTTGTCCGTCAGTTCAACTCTTCCTTGTGATCAGCGAGTGCGTTTCTGGTAGGGAAACAAGTTCCAGGGATGTTCAGAAAACGAAGGTTTTAAGACCCAGCCTCCTGTCTTTCACTTCCTCGGAATAGCAGATAACCTTAATTAGTTAGAACGGAGAAACATTACTAGAATTAAAAAAAAAGAAAGAAAATGCAGATGGGGGTGGGGGTGGCTAAATTACACCTTGTGACTAACTCTAGGTGGACGGGAGGGGACTGATTACCTCTGAGGTGAGGAGGGGAACAGCAAGGGGCGGCTTCCCACCCGTCCAGCAGATTGCTTTCTGTTACTACGTTTTGTTTTTTTCTGGGAGAGGCTTTAACTGTAGCTTCTTGCCGGGGTGCTGGGTTTTAGTGTCCTCGCTCCGTTAATTGGGGGCGGGAATGTTAGTAGGTAAACGTGGGGTGGGGGTGGGGGGGCGGTTGATAGCGCAGTGACTCTTCCGAGTGGTCTAACCGCTCTCCTGTCTCCCTAGTTTGAGCTCGCGATCTGGCTTGGGCTGCCAAATCACCCGATCTTCAGGCTTTCATCGGTTTGTAGGCCTTGTAGTGGTGTCTTTTTTAACTTTCTCTTTTTCTTGACTCTCAGATATTTTTAGCATTAAAATTTTTAAAGACTTGGCAAGTTGAGACTTAGAATCTCATCTCTTAAAAACAACAAAAATACGTGGTAGAAAGTTGAAAGAGCTTTTATTGAGTAGGGTAAAAAACTGATGTAGGGAACAAAGGTCTTAGTTGTGTTAGAAAAAAGGCAAGAGGCCTGTATATGAGGCCTTGTTTGTGTCGCATTTGGAGTTATTACAAACTTATGGATAATAAATTGTGGAGGGCATTACAGAGGCCTATTTTCTTATGCTTATGCAGCTACTTCAGTATTAAATCTTAAGACACTATTGAATTTACTCCTTGTTTCATGTTTAGTCCAAGACCTGGTATGGTTTTCTACATTGTAGCATGGTTGCTGCTGGGCTTTGTATATGACTGCTTGTCTACGACTATACCAATATAAGAATTGCAAAGCTCTTTTATTGTTTCCATCTGCTCCACTGTTTCAGGGTTGTGAGTAGTGTTTAAGTGTGCTCAGCTGACATTCCGTTGTTTTCTGATCAGGCAGTTTGTTTTAGCTTTTCGAATACTTTATAGAAGTTTGAGAACTCTTGGCAGTTCCAGAAAGTGCTATTGTAAAATTAGAAAGTATTGCCAGGCGGTAGAGGTCCATGCCTTGCCTTTAATCCTAGCGCTCGGGGGGCAGAGGCAGGCGGATCTCTTGAGTTTGAGGCCAGCTTGGTCTACAAAGAGTTCCAGGACAGCCAGAGCTGTTACACAGAGAAACCCTTGAACAAACCAAAATAAAAAAATTAATGTTTTTTATTTTAATCAATAAAATTATTTTATTTAAGCTCCTAAAACAACTGAGTTATTTTGGTTTTGAATTACTGAAATAAAGCCAATGACTTTCATTTAGTTATAGCTTAAATCAGTGTAGACGTTCCAACCAAAACTTCTGTCCATGCAGCACTTCCCAGTTTTGAAGGGGCTGCTAGGTCAAGCCCTTGCTTTTTTTCCTTTTCCCCAGTTTTTCTGTCTCTGATTCAACCATACTGGGACTGTCCATGCTGTTCTAGAAGAGTCTTTGTTTTTCTTAATCCCAGTCTCCATTTCAGGTCACTTCTTTCATAGTCCTCTGTGACTTTTTCTCCTGCAGTGTTTGGGGACCACCACAGTTACTATCTCTTTAACATCTTTCTTAAAACATCACTGTCTACATTTGAGAATACTTTTTAAGTGTGTTATGTGCCTTTCAGGCATTCTTTTTTTCTCTTTGCAGTGCGAACCTCACTTTTCCATGTACTTCGCAAGCTTTACCTTCGAGCACACCATGTGAAGGGCATCAACTGAAGCTATTTATTTATTCATTTTTTTTTAATTTTGTTTTTCTGAGACAGGGTTTCTCTGTGTAACAGTTCTGGCTGTCCTGGGACTCGCTCTGTAGATCAGGCTGGCCTCAGAACTCGGATCTGCCTGATTCTGCCTCCTGTTTGTTGGGATTATGCCACCATTGCCTGGCAGTATTTAGTTTTTTTTTTGTTTTAATTTATTTATTTCATATGCATTGGTGTCTTGCCTTCGTATATGTCTGTGTGAGGGTGTTGGATCCCGTGGAACTGGAGTCACAGACAGTTGTGAGCTGCCATGTGGGTGCTGGGAATCAAACCCTGGTCCTCTGGAAGAGCAGTCAGAGCTCTCAACTACTGAGCCATCTCTCTAGCCCCAGTATTTAGTTTTTAAGACAGGCTTTTTCCCTCTATAGCCCTGGCTGTCCTGGAACACAAGCAGATCTGCTTGTATCTGGAATTAAAGATATTGAAAGGGGAGTACATTTTGGAGTGCTGTTTATTTTCAAATTTTAATGTGTTATCTGGTTAAGGTTTTATGGTTCTATTTTTTGAAAAATCTTAAGTATTTTTTACTTTATTTGTATGGATGTTTTACCTTCATGTGTGTCTGTGTGTCATTTGTGTGCTCGGTCCCCACTGAGGCCAGAAGAGGGCATCAGATGCCTTGGAACTGGAATTACAGACAGTTGTGAGCCATCGAGTAGGAGCTGGGAATCTCTGAATTGCTGAACCTTCTCTCTAACCTCTTATTCTGTGTAAAGAGACATCTCCTAGAGAAGACACATTACTGATTTGAAAGTTGATGTTAAACAGTATTGATGTGACTTTAAGCTAGGTCCCTTACTGATTTGAAAGTTGTTGTTAACAGTATTGATGTGACTTTAAACTAGGTCCCTTAATCTACTTGGTCTCCATTTTATCCCTAAAATGTGAATAGGCAGTATTTTTCACCAGGTGGTTTTGGAAACCCAGAAGATAAAATTAGTAGAAAAAAATCCAGCCGCTCAAGAAGGATGTTCATATTAGAAAATTATGGTAGATGTTAGTGGGTCTTAAGTAAGGCAGAGTTGTTACAGAGTTGATATGCAGCAGAATATTTATAAACTACTAATTGATTGGTAGTGAAACTTAAGCCCAAGTTCAGTGTTAACATAAGAAAAAATAAGTTTTATCTAGGTTTGCATTAACATTCCTGCTACTTCTTGATGTGTGTCCCACAGATAAACTTGTTAATTTTATTTAGAGAAATATGATACCTTTTTTTTAAGTTTGAGTGTGTTTTACCTGCATGTGTGTATGTGTACAACATGCTATTTATACCTGGTACCTACAAAGGTCAGAAAAGTGTTTTGGATCCCTTGGGACTGGAGCTACCATGTGGATGCTAGGAATTGAACCTGGGCCTGGACGGTGGTGGTGTGCGCCTTTAATCCCAGCACTTGGGACGCCGAGGCTGGCAGATCTCTGAGTTTGAGACCAGCCTGGTCTACAGAGTAAGTTCCAGGACAGGCTCCAAAGCTACAGAGAAATCTTCTCTCTATAAAACAAAAAACAAAACAAACAAACACAAACAAACAAAAGGATAAATGCTCTTAACTGCTGAGCCATCTCTACAGGGCACCTTGTTTGTACATTTTTTTTTTGTTTTTTTTCGAGATGCTTTCTCTGTGGCTTTGGAACCTGTCCTGGAACTAGCTCTGTAGACCAGGCTCGTCTCGAATTTACAGAGATCCACCTGCCTCTGCCTCCCGAGTGCTGGGAGTGCTGGGATTAAAGGCGTGCGCCACCACCGCTCGGCTGTACATTACTGACAGAATTTGTACTTTTTCTGGTTTGTGGCTCTTACATAACTTACTTTTTTCTTGTGTCTCATTTAGCCCAGGCTGGCTTGGAACTCTGTATTGATGATGACCTTAACCTTCTGATCTGTGGTGTCCACCTCAGGTGCTGGGATTCCCAGCTGACTTTTTAGTGTTAAGGGAAGTGATTTTGTAGAATTTTTTTTTTTGGTTTTGTTCTCAAGACAAGGTTTCTCTGTTGCTTTGGTGCTTGTCCTGGAACTAGCTCTTGTAGACCAGGCTGGCCTTGAACTCACAGAGATCTGCCTAACTCTGCCTCTGAAGTGTTGGGATTAAAGGCGTGTGTCACCACCGTCCGGCTGTCTTGTAGAATCTTATAGAATCTAGGGAGTTTTTACTTTTATTTTTTATTTTTATTTATTTTTTTTAAGACAGTTTCTTTGTAGCTATGGAACCAGTCCTGGAACTTGCTTTGTAGACTAGGCTGGCCTCGAACTTCGGATCTTAATTCTTTTTTTTTTTTTTTTAAGATTTTATTTATTTATTATGTATACAGTATTCTGCCTGCATGTTTGCTTGCAGGCCAGAAGAGGGCACCAGATCTCACTACAGATCGTTATGAGCCACCATGTGGTTGCTGGGAATTGAACTCAGGACCTCTGTAATAGCAGGCAGTGCTCTTAACCTCTGAGCCATCTCTCCAGCCCTGAGTTTTGTTTTGTTTTTTTTTTTTTTTAAAGATTTAGTTTTCATGTATTTTATGTATGTGAGTGCTCTATTTGCACATATACCTGCATGATAGAAGAGGGCATCAGATCCCATTATAGATGATGGTGAGCCACCATGTGGCTAGGAATTGAATTTGGAACCTCTAGAAGAGCAGCCTGTGCTTTTAACTACTGAGCCATCTCTCCAGCACCCTAGGGAGCTTTTATCTTCCCCAAGTGGATCAGTATAGGGCAAGGATGAGCAAATGTGGTAGTTTTATTTATTTTTATTTGCACAGTTAATTAATTTTTGAGACAGGGTCTCATGTAACCAGGAAGACCTGACTCATGATCTTCCTATTTGTATTATAGGCATGTTCTGCCACACTGGCCTTATGGAGGCAATTTGGCTCAGGTTTCTTTCAGATACCAATTTGGCTTGCATTTTTCCTTTATTCAAACCCAGTACTAAGCACCTCCTATATACACAGTAGCCAGAGGAGGTAACAAACTTAGTTCACCCCTTTACACTTCTTGCCCTGCTTCCCTTCCACCCCCCCCCCCCCAGGATTTATCTATCTAACAGCTCTGACTGTCCTGGAACTTACTCTGTAGACCAGGCTGACCTGAACTCAGAGATCTACCTGCCTCTGCTTCCCAATCTCGGGGATTAAAAGGTGTGCACCACCACTGCCCGCCCTTTCAACTGATTTTTTAAAAGCTATCTTCTGCTTTTTTTATTTCTTGGCTATCTGTTTATGCTTTATTTTGGGGTATTAATGGAGTACTTGTTGATATGTTGCTTTTGTTTTCCCCCAATGCATTCTAGACTTCTGACGGTAATTATTTTAGATCATTATATAGTATGCATGAAGATGCATTTGAAGAGTAATGGTAGCGACCAGTCTTCTGTTTGGAAGGAAGGATTCTTTGCTTGGAAGGTTTCTTTGCTCCATCCAGTAGTTTTTTTATTTATTGCTCTACATGTGTTGGCTAGAGGTTAACTTTCTGGAACCGGTTTGCTCTGTGCACCTTTATGTGGGTCCTGGGTATCAAACTCAGGTTTGTGTAACTAGCACCTTTAACTTGCAAAATCTGACCCCAACATTCTTGAGAATGTTTCCTGTGGTTTGATAGTGGTTTTGGTCCCTTTCTATCTCCACTAACTGATTTTCCACTGAGGTAACACGTTAGAATTGTCACCTCTGTGGCTTAGTATCAAGCCAATAGGTTATTTTTCTGCTTGCTTGTGTATTGCACTAATTATTTTAAGCCAGGGTCCAGATATGCAGCCCTGTATAGCGAGGTTGGTGTTTTATTATCCTCTTGCTTTTGTCTCTGAGCGCTGGGATTATAGGCCACTATGGCTTGCTCTGCCTTTTATAGTCTAAACTTCAGTTAATCAGACTAGGCTTGAAAGGGAGTTTGGGCCACATAAGGAAAAAAGTAGGCTATTACACTAAGTCTAATGTGTAGATTGTATAATTTTGGTGTTTGTAGTTTTTTTTTTTGAGACAGGGTTTTTCTGTGTAGTTTTGGAGGCTGTCCTGGAACTCACAAAGATCCAACTGCCTCTGCCTCCCGAGTGCTGAGATTAAAGGCGTGCAACACCGTAGCATGGTGTGTTTGTAGTTTTTAACAGGTGATGTAAGTTTTGTGAACTAGTAGTTCTTTACCTACCTGTGTTCCACATTGATCTTTGGAGTAAATAGGTTTTTCCCTGAGGTGATTTGGCTTTTTATTTTCTTGGTGGTTCTTTTAGTTTCATTGTCCAGAAGAAATATGAATTTGATTGAGGTTTATCTGCTTTGAGTGTGGGGAATCTTGGTGATAGTTTCCTGGTTTTGCCTAATTTAAAAAGGTGTTCTAATGTAGTTGTGCATGTTTTTTAGGCCCAGGAAGAGGCAAGCGGATCTCTGAGCTACAGCCTGGTCTACATAGTGAATCTAGGACAGCCAGTGCTACATAGTGAAACCCTATCTTAAAAATAGTGGAGAGGTATATTTTAGCTGGGCATTGTGACTCATGCCTATAAACCCAGCACCTGGGAGGCCCCAGATTCAGGAGGTCAAGGCTAGCCTGGGATACATGATTAAACACTGTTTTGGGAAAAATCATTCTAGCTGCTTGTGCTGTTCTTAGTTTTCAGTAGTAAGCAACATTTTTTTGTTTTTTGTTTTTGTGTATTGATAACAGGGTTTCTCTGTGTAGCCCTGGCTGTCCTGGAACTTACTCTGTAGAACAGAATGGCTTCGAACTCAGATCTGCCTGCCTCCCCTCTCAAGTTCTGGGATTAAAGGGGTGTGCCACACACAGCCTGCCAGCCTGCCTTTTTGTTTGCGTGTGCACATGTGCAACTGTGGTTGCTGGGAAATGGACTCAGGACCCCTGGAAGAACAGCTAGTGCTCTTAATCATTGAGCCATTTCTTTAGCCACAATAATAGATATTTTAAAAAAATGTTTATTGAAGTCTGGGCTTGGATGTACATACTTTATTTAATCCTAGCACTGTGGAGAGGCAGAGGCAGGCAGATCCTGAGTTCAGCGCCATCTGGTAAGTACTTAAAAGTTCCAGTTCAGCAAAGGCCTATTTCAGAAAAGAAAGTTTGTTGAAGGAAACAACCTTGTAGGAACAAGATACTGTATGCATTGTTAATGTGAAATGACTTGCTTGGAGACAAGGTCTTATATAGCTAAACCAATCTCAAAATATCCAACTTCTTGCTTCCCAAAGTGCTGAGATTATACGAGTGTATTACCTCGTAGCCTGGCTGATAAGTGTGCATTTAGAGACTGTGAGGTGAAATCACATGTACTAAACAATCTGGTGTGATGGTAGTGCAAGCCTTTAATCCTTTAATTCCAGCACTCAGGAGGCAGAGGCGGGTTGATCTCTGAGTTTGAGGCCTGGTCTTCAGTGCAAGTTTCAGGACAGCCTGGGCTACACAGTGAAACCCTGTGGGGGCAAGGGGTGGGGATCCTGGGCAGTTGTATATTATTCTTTAATTGTCCATTATTTGCATGTAGTAGTTGGTTTTTATTTTTGAAATCATGCTCTTGCTATGTAGCACATACTATAGTTGTGATACCACTAGAGCAGGCCTAATAGTTGATTTAAAGCTGCAATAATGTTTTGGTATGTTGCAAAAACTTAATTTCCTCCACCAATTTATGTTAATAACTCATCGTTTTAGTTCTTTTATTTTTTTTAATTTATTTATTATGTATATAGTGTTCTGGGCACCAGATCTCATTATAGATGGGTGTGAGCCATCAAGTGGTTGCTGGGAATTGAACTCAGGACCTCCAGAACAGCAGTCAGTTCTCTTAACCTCTGAGCCATCTCTCCAGCCCTAGTTCTTTTATTTTTTTAGAGGGATGCATTTATTTCTGTAAATATGGTGGTGTTGCCATATATGGAGTTTTATAGCTGTTTTCAAATTGAAGTATAGCAGACTTTTGTGCCACCAACCAGCTCCCAAATTATGACATAGAGACTTATTAGTTATGGATGTTTGACCTTATCTTAGGCTGATTTCATGCTAGCTGTTATAATTTAAATTAACCTGTTTCTCTTCATCTAAGTCTCAGGTTTTTTTTTTTTTTTTTTTTTACCCCCTGAGACAGGGTATCTCCGTATAGTTTTGGAGCCTGTCTTGGAATTTGCTCAAGTAGACCAGACTGTCCTCGAACGCACAGAGATCCACCTGTCTCTGCCTTCCTGAGTGCTGGGATTGAAGGTATGCATCACCACCGCCTGACTGTCTCAGGTTTTTTTTTTCCCTTTTCTTTCTTCGGCTTTTCAAGACAGGGCTGTGTAACAGCCCTAGCTGCCTAGAGCTAGCTCTTGTAGAGCAGGCTGGCCTCGAATTTACAGAGATCCACTTGCTTCTGCCTCCAGAGTGCTGGGATTAAAGGTGGGCACCTGTGTCTCAGGGCTTTTTAACCTTTTATGCTGTATGTCCTACTCTGTTCTTCTCTTTCTCCCTAGCCTAGATTTCACCTCCTCCTTATTCTCTCTGCCACCAGCACCACCTATTCCTCTACTGTCTAGCTATTGGCCACTCAGCTCTTTATTAGATCAACCAGTTGCCTTTAGGTAGGCACGGTGAAAAGCAACACATCTTTATGTAATTAAACAAATGTAACAAACTTAACTTTCCACAACACTGAAATATCTATAAATGAGCCTTCAAGACTTGAATTAGAACATTTCAGTGTATACTTAATCATCTCTTTAGCTGTCATAACTATTGAGTTCTACCCTGACTTAAATTTCTGCTCACTGTACTGTGGGCGGTACTCTGAATAAATATATGTACCTTGTGCTCTCTTAAGATGAACCCAGTTTGAAGGCCTTATGGTAAACATCTGATGGTCTGGAAATTCCAAGTGAGTTCTCACAGTCCATCTGAAATTCACTGTTGTAACTTAAGCATCTTTGTGTCTTTAGAGAGAGGTTCAGGAAGAGCATGTGGAGCACCCCCTTTTTAGTTTTTCCTCCCAAGCTAAGTGATTGTAGTTGTCTTGTAAACAGAAATGCATAAGTATGTTGACCTGCCTTTAATATTACATTAGTTTTTGTTGTTGTTATTGCTTTGTGTTCTTGGAACTTAAAAGTGTCCTTACTCATTTTTATTTTGTCCCCATCATGTGTCTTTTGTAATGTGTATGTATTCTTCTAATAGCTTCTGTAAATCTTTAGTCTTCATTTTCTTCTTTGCTGTAGGGTACATTCCATTTCATATAACTAGTTCTTTTTTTTTTTTTACCCAAAAATTTCAAAGGAATAACTAGTTCTTTACTGCTTAACTTACCCTGTCCCCCTTGGTTCTGGGGACAGAGCCTAGGGATTACTTTCTCTAGGCAAGTGCTCTACCACTCAGTAAAAATCTCTGACCCCTTACCCTTAACAGCTTTTTTTTTTTTTTTTTTTTTTTTAAGACAGGCTTTCTCTGTATAGCCCTGGCTGTCCTGGAACTCACTTTGTACCTGTAGACCAGGCTGGCCTTGAACTCAGAAGTCACCTGCCTCTGCCTCCTGAGTGTTGACTGAAATTAAAGGTGTGGATCACCTTACCTGGTTTACCCTTAATTTCTAAACTAGCTCTTCGATTGTGGGACCACTGAGTGTATCCTTTCTCCCCCAGTCTTCCTCCTCCTTACTATTTTTTGTTGTTTTTTTCTTTAATGACCCTCTCTTGGTATATAATGTTGCCCAAGATGGCCATAAACTGATCTTCTTGGTTAATCTTCCTGAATAATTGGGCTTACAGGGATGTGCTATCAGGTCCTACTAAATCTTTGACCTCCTAAATTTAGGGCCTCACATTGTTAGGTCGGGGCACTACCACTGAATTATTCCCAGCTCATTTTGATTTCTAAATTTATTTTATGTATATGGGTATAGTGTTTTTATGACTGTGTACCATATGTATGACTGTGTACCTACCATATGTGTGCCTGTTGTCTGTGGAAACCAGAAGAGGGTTTTGGTTCCCTTAAACTGGAGTTACATACAGTTGTGAGCTGCCATATAGGGGCTGGGAAATCTAATTCACGCACTCTGGAAGAGCAGCCAGTACTCTTAAACATCTTAAGCCATCTCTCCACACACAATCTTTGGCCTCTCTATTTTCTTTAAATTTTTGACTTGAAGAGTAGAGCTCTTTTTTTAATTCTTGTAATGTCTGGCACAAGTGTTATGCTAGTATAACATAGTGTCAGCTATAGGCTCTTTGATTTTTCAGTTCTTTATGAAAATAGAATACCCCCCCCCCCACACACACAGGGTCTTTTTATGTAGTCTTGGTTGTCACTATGTAGGCCAGGCTGACCCCAAACTCACAAAGATAGATCCTCTTCCCTTTGCCTCCCAGTGCTGGGATTAAAGGTGTGTGTGTTACCACTCTCAGCTGTTTGAACTTTTCTTTTTTTCCTTTTTTTTTTTGGTTTTTCGAGACAGGGTTTCTATGAGGCTTTGGAGCCTGTCCTGAAACTAGCTCTGTAGACCAGGCTGGCCTCGAACTCAGATCTGCCTGCCTCTGCCTCCTGAGTGCTGGGATTAAAGGCGTGCGCCACCACCGCCCAGCTTGTTTGAACTTTTCTAAAGTCGATAACTAGTGTAGGATATGAATTCTTTCAGTTAGATTTACTAAGGTCAGCTACCTAGTTTTTCTTTTTGGGAGTGGTGAAAAAGGGTTTCGTGTAGCCCAGCCTGACCTGAAATTTCAATATGGAGCCAAGGATGAGTTTGACTTTGTCTCCAGTCCTGGTGATTGGATTACAGACATGTACCACCATACTCAACAAAATTAAATGCTTAAGAAATTTTTAAAAAATTTTTGTGGGGGGCTGGTGAGATGGTTCAGTGGTTAAGAGCACTGACTGCTCCTCCAGAGGACCCAGGTTCAATTCCCAGCACCCACATGGCAGCTCGCAGCTGTCTGTAACTCCAGTTCCAGAGAATCTGACATTATACCAGTGCACATGAAATAAAGTTAAAAAATACAGAAAAACCCAAAAACTTTAAAAAAATTTTTTTTGTGTATGAATGTTTTGATTTCATGTATGTTTGTCACAGTGTATGCCTGGTGCTCATGAGGTCAGAAGAGGGTGTTAGAACCGGTGGAACTGGAGTTGATGGTTGTGAGCCATCATGTGGGTGTTGGGAACTGAATCTAGGTCTGCAAGAGCAACAAGTGTTCTTGACCACTGAGCCATCTCTTCAGCACCAAATCAAGTACTTGTAAGAATGTTTTCTTAAGATAGGGAAGAAATCTCTTCTGATTCTCCTATCTTCACTTCAGTGTTAGGATTATCGGTATGAATCACCATGGTTTATTTGGTGCTGAGGATTGAAATCTCATGGTTTTGTGCATGCTGAGTAAGTACCAACTGACCTACATTCCCAGCTCACTATTACGGAATTGTTAAGGCACAAGACAGCTTTAGTAAATTGATCCAAATTTAATGTTAGTAGCTTGTTTTTTTTCCTTTTCTTTTTTCTTTTTTACTAGATGATAGTTTACCAGCATATATTTACCCATTCCTTTCTGTTTGCCAACATTGCTGGGAGGACTATGAGCACTTAAAATAGTCAGTTCTTGGAGCTTTGTTATATTTCACATAGTTGACACAGGAGTTGTTTGGGCATGTCTGGCTGAATGTGTACTTAGTACATGTGAACTTCTAGGTTTAATTAATTTTTTTTTAATGTATGAATGGTCTGCATGTATTTCTACATGCCAGAAGAGGGTATCAGATCCTGTTAAAGATGGTTGTGAGCCACTATGTGGTTGCTGGGAATTGAACTCAGAACCTCTGGAAGAGCAGCCAGCGCTTTTAACTGCTGAGCCATCTCTTCAGCCCTGAAGGTTTAGGTTTAATTGCCAGCACCCGAAACCCCTCCCCAAATGATAAAACAAAATAATTATATAAGAAAACAGTATTCTCCTCTCACCTCCATGCATGGTTTTTCTATATAGCCCAGGCTGTCTGATGTTGTTTGAGGTTTAAGGTGTGTGCTACCACACGTTGAGCTCACAGAGGTCTCTCTGCCTCAAAAAAAGGCATGTACCACCAAACCCAACTACTCTTTTTATTTTAAGGACTTAAACCACTTTTTTTACTCTCCCAAACTTGTATATATTTTTAACACATTGTAAACCATTTAGAGGTTTTTTTTTGTCTTTGAATCTCTCTTTACTGTATCTTTCTCTTTTTTTGATTACATGAGTCTTTAATTTGCTAAGCAATATGGGTAGGATTAAAGTCGTGGTTTTGACAGCTGGATCCAGCCCATTCCTTAGCTTTGTGAGATTTTAGACTCATGGCGGAGGTGCCGGCTAGAGCCATGTTTATTGCCACAACTCTATGGCATTTTAAGGTCCCTGCCAGCAAGCAAGTTGCAGCAGTGTGCTCACAAACCACACTCAAATGCTCTGTAGTCAGACTACCTGCCTGAAAGAGTCAGAGTTTGCCTTGGCAGGGTGGCCCAGAAAGCTGGCATTTTAAAATTTGTTTTTTTGCTATTGCTGAAAACCAAGAAGTATGCGGTCAGTTTTTATCAACACCATTTAAGCATTTTGGGGCAGGACCTCTTAAAGAGCTGCAGGGTTTTGCAGCTAAAGCTGAGTCAGGAAGCCTCTCTTAAATGAGAGCACTTGCTTGCCTCTAGCAAGCAGAGCAGACCCAAGAAATTGTTGCTACCAAGAAACCAAGTGTAATGCTGTTATTTTGTTCTAAAATTACTTTCCAAGCTGTCTCAGGCTTTATGTGGATGGAGTTGCCCCATGTTGGGCGCCATTTTGTTGTTTGAGGTTTTCTGTCCTGCCTGGTTTCTGTCCTCCCACCAGGTCCCAAGAAAATAACGCAGAGGTCTCCATAACTTATAAACTGATTGGACCATTAGCTCAGGCTTTGTATTAGCTCTTATAACTTATATTAACCCATTATTTTATCTATGTTAGCCACATGGCTTAGTACCTTTTTTGGCGGGGCAGGTCACATCATGCTTCTTTGGTGTCTGGACAGGACTGCAGAGGAAAAGCTCCCTTCTTCCCCAAATATTCTTTTATTTTTTAAAAAATATTTATTTATTTATTATGTATACAATATTCTACTTGTATGCCTGCAGACCAGAAGAGGGCACCAGACCTCATTACAGATGGTTGTGAACCACCATGTGGTTGCTGGGAGTTGAACTCAGGACCTTTGGAAGAGCAGACAATGCTCTTAACCACTGAGCTATCTCTCCAGCCCCTCCCCAAATATTCTTGTTCTCCTTGTCCTACCTCTATTTCCTGTCTGGTTGTCCTGCCTGAACTTCTTGCCTGCCTACTGGCCAATCAGCATTTATTTAAAACATAATTGACAGAATACAGAATTGTCCCGCACCAGTCTGATATCCTGGAACTCACTTTGTAGACCAGGCTGGCCTTGAACTCAGGTTCATCCACCTACGTCTCCTGAGTGCTGGGATTAAAGGTGCACACCACCACTGTCTGGCTGGAATACAGTATTTATCATAGAGCAGTGTTCTATAGATATTCTAAAAGGCATATTTTCTTTTTTTTTCTATTCTTTTTTTTTTTTTTGTTTTTCGAGACAGGGTTTCTCTGTAGCTTTGGAGCCTGTCCTGGAACTAGCTCTTGTAGACCAGGCTGGCCTCGAGCTCACAGAGGTCCATCTGCCTCTGCCTCCTGAGTGCTGGGATTAAAGACGTGTGCTACCACTGCCCGGCTAAAAGGCGTATTTTCTGTATTTAGAAATCTGGACATAAGAATTTTAAAAGAAGTTTATGCCCATAATTCCAGCATTTGCAGGATAATTGTAAATTCAGGGTTAGTCTGGGCTATGAGGGCAATTTATGGTACAGAGACAGACCCTGTTTTCTTTCTTTAAAAAAAAAAAAAAAATCTAGCTGGGCGGTGGTGGCGCATGCCTTTAATCCCAGCACTCAGGAGGCAGAGGCAGGTGAATCTCTATGAGTTCGAGACCAGCCTGGTCTACAGAGCTAGTTCCAGGACAGGCTCCAAAGCCACAGAGAAACCCTGTCTCGAAAAAACAACTACAATAAATAAATAAATAAATAAATAAATAAATAAATAAATAAATAAATAAATAACTAAAACAGATGTATGTATGTGTTGACTAGTGAGTGTCCTTGGTACTGTAGATCAACAGTTGTGATCTACCATGTAGCTGCTAGGAATCAAATCTTGTGCTCTGTAAGGGAAACTTTTAAAAAGGTCTGAACCATTTCTAGGCCAGGACTCTGCTTTAAATAAACCAAAGTAAATAAGATAAAATCTCCTTGTACATATATTCACTTTTATTAAGATGAACAGGTGAGCTGGAGGTGTGGCTCAATAGGTCCTGAGTTCTATTTCTCTGCCCAGCCTGAAAGACAAATGAAAAGTAAAAGAATAGTAATTTGTGAGTGGCTAAAGAGATGGCTTACTGGTTAAGAGCTCTTGTTCCTCTAGAGGAGCCAGTTCAATTCCTAGCATGTAGGTGGATTTTTCTGTCTCACCAGCCTGCTCCCAAATAACCAGATGTAGATTTATTATTTGTGAAAGCTCAGCAGATAGCTTAGACTTGTTACTAAGTAGTTCTTACAACTAAAGCTATCCCCCTCAACACCTTTTTTTAGTCCTGGAACTCACTGGCCTTGAACTCAGAGATCTGTCTGCCTCCCAAGTGCTGGGATAAAATGCGTGCACCACTACTGCCTGGCTAAATGAACCCATTTTTATCAATCTGCTTTTGACTCTTACTACCTTCACTCTTCCGTACTGCTTCTGCTCTGTCTGCCTAGTGACTCCTTCTTCCTCCCAGCATCCTGTGCTCCTGAAAATTCTGCCTAGCTATTAGCTATTCAGCTTTTTATTAAACCAATCAGAATGACACATCTTCACAGTGTACAAAAAGATTATTCCATAACACTAGCACCAGTATAACTCAACCCTCGGGTTTCTGAGGCTGTCTTTTTTTTCTTCCCCCCTCAGATACAGTTTCTTTGTATACCCCTGGCTGTCCTAGAACATTCTTTGTAGGCCAGGCCAGCCAAGATCAGACAGACTCCATAGGCTATCTGTACTCAGTGTACATATCTAGACAAATATTACACATACTCTTAATTAAAGCATACTAATCTTTAAAAAATACCTATGGCATCAACTAAAATGCTATGCAGATACTTTAAAAATATTAAACTGGGGTTGGTGGTGGCACACACCTTTAATCCCAGCACTCGGAAGGCAGAGGCAGGTGGATCTCTGTGAGTTCGAGGCCAGCCTGGTCTACAGAGTTAGTTCCAGGACAGGCACCAAAGCTACAGAGAAACCCTGTCTCGAAAAACCAAAAAAACAAAAAAAAAAAAACAAAAAAAAAACGTTCAAAAATGTTAAACTGGGTAGAGAGAGTTAATTTCTATTCTAAGCTGCAATTTTTAAAAAATTTATTTATTTATTTTGGTTTTTCGAGACAAACCTGTGGCCTTGGTGCCTGTCCTGGAACTAACTCTGTAGACCAGACTGGCCATGAACTCACAGAGATCCGCCTGCCTCTGCCTCCCGAGTGCTGGGATTAAAGGCGTGCACCACCACCGCCTGGCAAAAATTTATTTTTTATTTTATGTATATTGGTTATATCTGTGTGCCTCATGTGGGGATTACTGTGGAGGCCAGAAGGGGGGTATTGGATTCCCTGGAGCTGGAGTCATCTGATATGGGCATCAGGAACTGAAGAGCAGCCAGTGCTCTTATCCACTGAGCAGTAGTCTGTCTAGCTCCATAAAGGTTGACATTTCTTTTGAGAGAATGGAACCTAGAACTTTTCCATATGCCATGCGTGTCTTATTATCTAAGTGATCTGCCTTCACTAGCCCTTGAGTAAGTATTTTTTTAAACTCTACTATACTTAAAATTTTTTCTTTTCTTAAAGATTTATTTATTATGTATACAACATTCCTTCCATGTGTGCCTGCAGGCCAGAAGAGGGTACCAGATTTCATTATAGATGGCTGTGAGCCACCATGTGGTTGCTGGAATTGAACTCAGGACCTGTGGAAGAGCAGCCAGTGCTCTTAACCAAATTTCTCCAGCTCTTAAAATTTCTTTCTATAATAACTTAAAAAATACTGAGTGAATAACAGTAAAAATCAGGCATTAGGTCTTAAACAGTACTCAGAATATCAGCAATCAAAATCTGAATAAATGGTAATCAAATAACGTGATTGAACAAAGAACTGTTTCTTATTTTATGAAACATTTAATGGTATTTGGCACTCAGAAAGTGAACAGGAAATGCTGTTTTCAGAACTTTTTTTTTTTTTGCCCCATTTGAGATGGTTCTTACTATGTTGCTGTGTCTGGTCTCATTTATAATTTGAAGGAATTCTCTCCCTTAGCCTCTGGAATAGCCAAGGCTAAAGATAGGTACCACCTGTTTCAGATACACCTTCATTATGCTTATCTTCGCCAAAATTTACTACAAAATTCAGTGTCATAGTAAGGGAAGTCCAACAACAGTTTTATTTTGCTTTTCAGTTCATTTAAATATTGTTCATGACTTACTTATGTATATGAGTGTTTTGTCTCTATGGATATATGCACACCATGTGCATGCCTGGTGCCCATGGTAGTTAGAAGAGGGTGTCAGATCCTCTGGAACTGGAGTTATTGACAGTTGTGAGCTACCATGTGTGTTCTGGGAATGGAACTGAGGCTGTCTGGAAGAGAAGCCAGTGCTCTTCACCAATGAGCCATCTGATTAGGCTCCCTGAGCTGAAAATTTATTTGTAAATTAATATTTACATTATTTTTTTATTCAGACACTAATAAAAATTTAGTATAGTTTATATGTTAAGGATATTCTTAAGGTTTTGATTTTATGTGTGTCTCTATGTTAACATACATATGAAAGCCTACAGAGGCAGCTTGAGTGTGAGATCCCCTGGAGCTAGAGTGACAGGTGGTTGAGGGATGCTCAGTGTGAGTAAGATGAACTCCGGTCTTCTGCAAGAGCAGCAAATTCTCTGAGTCATTTCCCTACACTACATCAAATTTATTTGTCTCCCATTGAAGGATTACAGTAAAGACTCTGGTATGATAGCCCGTGCCTTTGTCCCATCACTCAGGATACTAAAGGGAGGAGGATTGTGGGTTTAAGCAAGTTTGGACAACATAGTTTCTGTCTCAAAAATAAGTCCTGTAATAATGTCATTCAAGTTTCCTTATCATTAACCTTACCACTGTAGCCTCGCCGCAGTGAGACTATTAAACTTTCCATTCTTCTGTACTTACTCTCAAGTTCCTCCAGGAAGTTTTAAGCTTCACCTATAATCCGAGCACCAGGGAAGCAGAGGCAGAAGGATCACTCTGAATTTGGGGCGAGCTTGATCTTACACAATAGAGTTTCAAGAGTGTTTTTTTTTTTTTTTTGAGAGAGAGGCTCAGACTGCTATTCTCAAGGTGGCCCTCTTGCTTGCTTCAGCCTCCTGAGTTCCTAGTTTATTGATTTTGATGACAAGGTCTTATTCTGTATCTCAGGATGGCCTTGAACCCACTATCTTCCTCTAGCTTGAGTGCTATGAGCTCTTGGTCACTATTGTATTCTTGTAGGCTCTGCTAATTGCAGATTGGTTTAATTTTTTTTTTTTTGTAATTCTCAATATGTAGTTTTGGCTGGCTTGGAACTCAACTATATGTAATGTATGTAGATCAAGCTGGCCCCAAAGTCCTATAAATCTGCTTGCCTACCACTGCCTCCTGAGTACTGGGCTTCAAAATGTGGGCTAACACACTGAGCCTGATTTGAGTTGAAGTAGCAGAGATGCTGTTAGTGTAATTTCATATCTCAATATCATACCTTTTCTTTGTTTTGTTTTCATTGACAGGATTTGTTAGTGTGTAACAGCCCTGTCTGTCCTGGAATTTGCTCTGTGGACCAGGCTGGCCTCGAGCTCATAGAGATCCACCTGGAATTAAAGATATGTGTCACTATTGCCTGGCTTCAACATCATACCATAATTCCATTCTTTTTGTAAAGTTAGGAAGGCTGCATTGCATCTTCAACTTTTATAGGTTTGCGTGAACTTTAGGATAAAAATATGTAAAGTGTATATTTTGTTAATATAAGAATCAGGAGTCTCTGCAGAAGGAATATGCAGTTTCATACTTTATCTTTGTGAGGTATTTATTTCCATTCTTTTACCTACATAGGGGAAATGGCCTAGTCTCATAGAATTTCTCCATGATCCATCCTCCTCTATACCACATCCACATGTGATTGTGCCCTTTCCTTAGTAGATGGCAATAATTCAGTTGAATTTTGAAGAAGATTAAGTAGCTTTAAATTAGAGCAGACTGACTTGCTAATTATTTGTCAATTGTCATTGGGACACAATTGCTTTCAAATTTTTTCTAGACAATTTAGAGTGCTAAATATGGAGAGTACATTTTTTTTTTTTTTTGCTCTCTTTTGCCTTGCCTTTTTAGTTCTGCCTTCCAGTTGCTGCTGTGAGGTAAGACGTGGGGAATTTCAGCCTTGGCTGTGCAGTGTAAGATAATATGCCTCCTCTAACCAGCCACTATTGCCTTTCAGCTGCGTGTACTTTAGTCCATGCTGCTCCCTTCCTTGTGCCTAAACATGTTACATAAATTAGAAGTGAAAGGAATTAATGAGAAGATACTAGTCCATCATTGGAGTATTTTGAATCAGCTGAAAAATTGAAGCTTTGCTTAGCTTTATGTGCTTGTTTTGTTTTTGACAGTGCTGGGGATCTCTTATTTCATTAACCTCTCATAAACTTGACCAACCCAGAGCCTTTTAAGAGTATACTGCATATATTTATGTAAACTATTTATAATAAAACATGTAGGAGAGGCTTTAATTAGTAATATCAGCAATAGCAACTAAGTTCCTTTCAGTCCTCCCCTTTGGTTCCCTGCTTGGAGCATGGTAGAGTTAATAGACTGTAGAGTCTTGGGAAGTTAATGTAATAGTGTCCTAGTGATAAAGGAATTTAAGTAGTGGTTAATCAGTTTAAATCCTGGCTCTTAAACTACTTGCCACGTAACTTTGGGTGAGTCACTTTTTTGATTTCAATTTCCCCTTAAAAAAAAGAATAATAGCACCTATATTACGAAAATTAATGTTTGCAAAGGAGTTAGAAATATAATGCCAGCAACAAAATGCTTGATTAGTTAGCTATTATCGCTAGCTAGTAACCATTTTTACTGATAGGATAGATTTTTTCTTTACATCTGAAAATACAGTTCGAGAAGTTGGGTTTCTCTTATACTCACTTAAGAATTGAGTGTTAAGACTTTGTCTTAGGCTGTGTGGTGGTGGCATATGCACTTGAGAGGCAGAGGCAAAAGCAGGCGAATCTCAAAACCCTGTCTTGAAAAACTGGGTCAAAATAAAAAAGAGCGTTGTCTTTGGGTGGTAAGGATATCATTGAAGAGTATTGATAAAATCTGTAGCAAGAAGAATTTTCCAGTTGGTTGACCTTGGCCAATTTAACATGTAAATTAGGAAAAAAACAATTCTCAAGATTCTTCTGATTTTAATTTAAAAAATCTTATTCTGTGTAGTGTGACATGTATGCAAGTCAGGACATATTGTTGGATTTGAATCCACTGTGGGTTTCAGGGTTCCAGCTCGAGTCATTAGGCTTGGTAGCAAGCATATTGACCTGCTCAACCATTTTACTTGATCCTTTTTTCGGTTTTTGTTTTTGACACAAGCTGTCACTATGTGGCCCTAGCTGGCCTGGAAATGAGAGATCTGAGTACTGGGATGAAGAGTGTACCATTGCTCCTGGCCCATGACTATTTTTTTTTTTTGTGTATAAGTGTTTGACTACATATGTACATGTGTACCATGTTCATTCATGGTGTCCTTGGAGGTCAGAAGACAATGTCAATCCCTGGAACTGAAGTTACAGATTGTTGTGAGTCACCCTGTGGGTTCTGGGAACAGAATACTTGTCCTCTGCATGAGCAGCAAGTGCTCTTAACTGCTGAGCTATCTCTCTAGCCCCCATGTCTAATAATTTTTAAAATTTTACTTTATTTTTATTTATATGTATGTCTGTGTGAGTATATGCCATATGTATGTGGTTGCCTGAGGAAGCTAGAAGAGGGTGTTAAATTTCCTGAAGCTGGAATTACTTAAATTCATAAAATAACATGCATAAATCTTGAGAAACCAAATATATCAAAGTATTATTACCATCTAGCCTTCAGACTTTCAGCTTGTTTTACTGTAGTAATGTTTCTTAGCATTTTTAGCAACATAGTCTAGCCAGTGGTTCTCAACCTTCCTGGTGCTGCGACCCTTTAATACAGTTCCTCATGTCATGGTGACCCCCAACAATAGAATTTCTCAGTGCTACTCCTTAATCATAGTGTAAATATTTGTTTTCTGATGGTCTTAGGCAGCCCTGTGTTGGGGTCCAACCCCAACATAAATTATCTCTCTGGACTGGCGTGGAGCCGCTGGAGTAATTCTGACACAGTTCACACAGCAATATCAGAAGGGAGTCTAAGGGTACATTCAAATCCTGAAGATCACCTGAGTTAATTCTCAAAACAGCTTTTATATCCAAAGGTAAACTGAGGGGAAAGTTCATTAACATTTTGTTTCTGGGGTAGCAGGACTAAAGTCATTAGCTTTTCCCAGGCTATTCCATAATAACAAAGAAGGGAGCAGAACAACATTAGCATGTCCTGACCTAGGCAACAGCCAATCTGTAAGTGCTATGTGACCACCTCAGGTACTCACTGTGGCTTGAGTCTGGCCACCATACAATGCAGAAATATGTGACCTGTATAGTATTGCCCCACATTTCACTCTCTCAATAATTTTAAAATAAAAACCTGTGCTTCTGCAGCTGGACAGATGACCACATCTGCCTCGGGCAAAGACTTCTCCCTTTACCCAAAATTACCCGTCATTGGAAGTTAGGCACATTTTATTTTTTTGTGACCTTCTGTCTTAGGTTTTTGGGCTGGAGATACTTCAAACCCATCATTGACTGCTGTTCTCTGTGAAGGAAAGAGATTAGGGGAGAGAGATACTTTTGGGCTCTGTGTCTTGGAGCCATACATTTTTGTCAGGATAAATTATAATGCTTTATGAATAATCATGCTCCTCAAGGCTATAGTTTCCTATTTAAAGGAGAGGAGAATTGCCTGAGTTGAAAATGTTTTTTCAGCTAGTTTAGAGCACCTCTTAAATTTTTTACATTGTATCAAAATCTAAACTTACCATATGCATTAAATCCCAACATTTACAGGGTATGTCAAACTTTTCTCAACTTATTTTTTTTTTAAAGATTTATTTATTTATTATGTATACAGTATTCTCAGTATTCTGCTTGTATACCTGCAGGCCAGAAGAGGGCACCAGATCTCATTACAGATGGCTGTGAGCCACCATGAGGTTGTTGGGAATTGAACTCAGGACCTTTGGAAGAGCAGGCAAAGCTCTTAACTACTGAGCCATCTCTCCAGCCCTGATCACTTCCTTTTTTTATTCTTGCTTTTTGAGTATGTAATTTCTTCCTGATGTTTGCTGCTTGTCTTCTGCCCCACTAGAATGTAAGTTTCTCTAGGGGCAAGTCCTTTTTGTAAAGGTTAGAGGCTTATCACCTGTCAAGCTCTTGCTGAGCCCGCACAAGCCCTGTGGTTGGTCCCCAGCTTGTACTGTGTGGGTGGGTGTGGTTGGTTACCAACAGGCCTTGTGTCCCCTCCTAGTGAGCTTTTCAGTTTAGTGATAAATGCCCCAAAGAACAGCTTAGTAATTTTGAATATGTGTGAGAAAGGGTTTCCTGTATCCTAGACTGCCGTGGAACTCATATAGCCAGAGGATAACCTTGAACTTCAGATCCTTCAGCTTCCCTTCTAAATGCTGATTGTACAGGTGTGTACTAGTAGCATAGTCAGTTATGTGGTGATGGGGATTAAACCCAGAGCTTTCAGTGTGGTAGGCAAACACTCTAAAAGCTGAAGTGTATACCCCAGCCCTGAAAAAAAATTAATAGGAAAAAAGAGTTACTTATTTTTCTTTCACAGTTTTAGGCTGGCTACTTTAGGCCTGAAACATATGGCAGAAGCTGCTTGCTTGCTGCCATCCAGGAAGTAGAGGGTGATGGGAGAGGGAAAAAATGTGTTTTGGGGGAGTTATGTTTCTAGTAATTTTATTTTTTAAGCTAGGCTTCACCTTTTATTTTTTTTTCACTCTTCGCCCCTATAATGCCATCCTATTAACTCCATCAGTGGAGTAATTAAAGATTGGGCTTTCTAGATCCAGGATCCAGTCCTTTTTCTAAAGTTGTTAAGCTGTTAACCAAACTCCCCAATATATAAACCTGTCGGGCAAAGTCTAAGACCTCTCCTCCCAAGCAAACAAGTCCAATTGGTATAAAAACATAGGTGGGAAAATTTTTGTAAAAATATTGCTATCTAGGTGTGGTGTGATAGGTTTAACACCAGAGATCTGCCTGCTTCTGCCTTGTCAGTGTTGGGCTTAAAGGTATGTGCCACCATGCCAGGCCATTTCTTTTCATCCTGTTTTGTTTGTAGTGTTGGCCGACTGTATGTGGACCACTTGCCTCTGTCTCCTTAGTGCTAGGATTAAAGGCCTGCCCCCCTGTGTGTAGTTTTTTCAGGATTTGTTTTTCCAGAAAGTGTTTCTCAGTAGCCCTGGCTGTCCTGGAACAAACTCTGTGGACCAGACTGGCCATGAATTCAGAAATCCTGCCTCTGCTTCCCTCCTGACCTTCATGAGTGCTGGGATTAAGGGCCTGTGTGGACCGCCACTGCCTGGCTTGTGTTTTCATTCTTAAAAGGTGATTATTTAGCATGTTACGTGAGAAGCAAAGTTAAGTGATGAATTGAGACTGCTAATTTGGGAGGTGGAGGGCTGGTGGTGCATAGTTAGTTCTATGGTCCTATACTTGTTTAGAATTCCTGGACTTTTAATATGATTCCTTGAATCACAAAGTAAATGTCAGTTGGTTTATGGTACCTTCCAATACTTGAGGAAGAGTTTGGCATTTGATCTGTGGACATAGTTGAAGATTTTATTTATTTATTTATTTATTTATTTTTTTTTTCACCTTATTAATACAGTATTTATTTGTCTTCTCTCTGTCAAACCCTGAGCCAATCCCTTTCCCCAGACTTCCTGGGGAGATACAGGAAAAGGAACACAACACACAGGGCAGACGGGACACAAAAGAACCATGGGAGGTGGCAGTGGAGACAGCTGCTTCACATGGCGAAGAGGATGAGAAAGGCCACCATTAGGCAAAAGAGCCCCATGGCCTCTGAGAGGGCAAAGCCCAGAATTGCGTAGGAGAAGAGCTGCTGCTTCAGAGAAGGGTTCCTGGCGTAACCAATGATGAGGCTCCCAAAAACAGTTCCAATCCCAGCCCCAGAGCCAGCCACCCCAACAGTAGCAGCCCCAGCCCCAATGAACTTGGCGGCTGTGTCGATGTCCCTGGAAATGACACTGGTTTGGAAGCTGCGGCTAGGGACGAGTGAGGTCAAAGGCCGAGGGACTGCCAAGCTGAGGGCCTCATCTCTCCATGTCTGTGGGTTCAGCTCCACTGCAGACAGTGGACGACTCAGCAGCTGAGAGGTGCTCCTGACCAAGGAGCGGGTGGAGATGAACTTGGAACAGGCATACATTTTCAGGGGTGCGGGGCCAAGGCAGGAGAGCTGCTCCCAGGGTAGAGAAGACAGAGAGAGCAGTTGAAGATTTTAAATAGACACATTTATCAATTGAGGTGGCTCAATGCGTAAAGCTCTCCTCTCTCCCCAAATAAACATAATAGAACATCTAAGATTTTCCTATTGATGCAGTGGAATACTTCAGAAAGCAGAAACAATTTCAGAATAAAATACTTATTTTTAAAAATTGATTTATTTTGGATGGATGATATTGGCGGTGTGTACCTTTAACCACTTGGGAGGCAGCGGGTTGCGTATCGCCGTTTTTCAGGCCAGCGTGGTCTGTAGAGCAAGTTCCAGGACAGCCAGGCTGTTGTTATACAGAGAAACCTGTCTCGAACCTCACTCCTCCCAAAAATAGAATGTTTGGACCTAGGTGGATGAGTGTCTACTAGGCACTTTGTTGATTTCTTTAACACATGAACTGTAGACTTGCACCAGACAGGTAAAGATAACAGAAGTTCAAGGTCATTTTCAGCCATGTAGTATGTTCACACCACACTTGTGATACAGGAGTTTCTGCCTCAAATAGACCTCCAGACTTTAAAAGAAAGTAGTGTTTGTATGTGCCTTCTACCAGCATGAACTGCTTAAGAAAAGGCACTTCCTCTTATGTACCTTAGGGTAAATATTTAGGAAAGATGGCAGTTTTTACTGCAGGACCGAACTTAAAGACAGGAGCAAATTAAAAAGCTCTGTTTTACTATTCCAAGGTAGTGAAAGTCCTACCCTAAGAGGTAAAAGTTTTATGGGGAGAGGACCTTCGTGTTGAACAGCACTCATTCTACCATTGAACTACGTTAAGCTTTTTTGCTTTGCTTTGATCTTAGCCTTTAATGGCAAAGTTATCTCTTCCTCCCCATTTTAAAGTAAGAATTAGCAGTTAATTTGTGTTGGTGTGTGTATGATTTGCTAGTGTTTGAACCCAGATTCTGAGACCTGCTAGACAAGTACTCTGCCACTTTAGCTACAGCACCACCAACTCAGTTGGCTTTTTTGTAAGGATTTGTATCTCTTCATACTTCTGATTTATATGGGGTATTTTCACTTAAAAAGCCTGCAGTGCTTTGGCATGAAGCTTTTTTGGAAGAGTGTGCCTTATATAATTGTAGTGTTGTCTGCCAGTGTTAATGAAGCTACAAGCTTTCTTGTAAGAACATTCACCGTCTGTTTGCTATTCATTTATTTAGGTCTTCCTGAGATTTGTTCCTATATAGTACAAGTTGTTAGCCTCATATTCCAGGCTCCCCCCCCCCCTTTTTTTTCTTCCTGGAGAAAACCTTTACTCCTAAGAATGTTTGAATTTTTTTCCTTGGCAGTTGTTTGTATTACTTTGCTCAGGACTTGTATCATTATTTGGTAATAATATTCTTTATGCTTTGGATATTCTGTTTTCCTCTAAGCTGACTTAAATTTTCTTTTAAATTTAAGGTTAACATGCAAGTAATGGGTTTCATAATGCCATCTTCGTATGTATGTAGAAATACTTTGTTTTTACTCATTTCCCTCACCATTGCCCTCTCCCATGTTCTTCCCTTATTCTAGCTTGTTCCTCCTACTTTCCAGTGCATGTATTCCACATCACTGTTTCCCACCTCCCTTTAGATCTTTTTTCTCTCTACTTTTCCAGTTTTGTTTCCTACAAGCGTACATATAGGTATCTAATTTTGCTTTTGTATATGAGAGAAAACGTGGTATTTGTATACATTAAAAATGTATACATTCCTATAAATTTTATGATTTCATTTTTCTTTGTTGGATGTATAATATTTCACTTGGTTTGTGTACCATATTGTGCTTATTCATTCACTGTAACAGACACATCTAGGCTGACTTTATTTCCTGGCTGTTGTGAATAACACAGCAGTAAAAATGGATGTGCAAGTATTTCTTGGTATGCTGACTTAAAACCCTTATGGTTATATACTCAAGGGTGTGGTTGGGTGGTGATGGTGCACACCTTTAATCCCAGACTTGGGAGGCAGAGACAGGTGGATCTCTGAGTTTGAGGCTAGCCTGGTCTATAGAGCTAGTTCCAGGACAGGCTCCAAAGCTACAGAGAAACCCTGTCTTGTAAAACCAATAAAAGAGTGTGATAGCTGGGTCGGGTAACAGGCATGTTCTTGGTCAGAACTTCAATCGGATGTACATGGGAAGGTTTAGGAGATTTCCCCCAAACAGAGGTTAGGATCATTGGAGTATACCACACACCAATAAACCCCTGAGAAACAGAACAGCTTGCCAAGACCATCTTCATCCAGTAAGAAATGGCAAGATCAATCTGTTTTTAGTTCTTTGTTACTATACAATTTACATTCCTCTAAAACAGTTTCTTTCCCTCTACATCCTTAACAGCATTAGAGTGTGAGTGTGTGTGTGTGTATGTGTGTGTGTGTGTGTGTGTGTGTGTGTGTGTGTGTGTGTGTGTGTGTGTGTGGTGGGAGGAGGATGGGGGTTGAGACAGGGTCGCACTGTGTAGCCTTAGCTGGTCTAGTTTGCAATGTAGACCAAGCTGTCCTTGAATTTATAGATCTGCCTGTCTGACTCCTGAGATTAAAGGCAACTTTCCCTATATTAGGCTCTCTAGATTCACTCTAGTGATAATAGCCTGTGTTGTACAGAGATTAAAAGGCCTGTGAGGAGCTTCCCTCCTGAAGATTCTAATGTCAATCACAGTCTTTCCATCTCATTTTCATTTGTCTTAAAACGGCTTCAGGTGTAGCTTTTGTCTCCACAAAGCGTGGTGGATCTTCTATCACTTGATATTCATTCTTTGTTGGTTTTTATTCATCACACCCCTAGGAGAGACTTAATTGTCCTGGCTTTTTGTTCTTGTTGCCTCCCCCCACAGGGTTTTTCTGTGTAGTCCTGGCTGTCCTGGAACTTGCTCTGTAGACCAGGCTGTCCTCTAGCTCAGAGATCTGCCTGCCTCTGCCTCCTGGATGCTGGGATTTAAGGTGTTTTTTTAATTTTGAAGGTGTAGAAGTTAGCTTTTGTATCTCTCTGCTTGTTTTATAGAACTATTTTTCTACTTTAGAGAAGAAATGACTGATCTTAGAAATTTTTTTTATTGGCTTGTTCAGCCTTATTTTTCAAGCTTCACAATATTTTTAATTTGGTAAATAGTGAGAAAAGAGGATTCTCGGTTCTAATGCATTATATTTTTGAGGGAGTTGGTGAGGGGAAGGCGGGTAGGGTCTCATAGCTAAGGCTGGCCTAAAACCTCTGAACTCTACTGCCTCTTAGAGAAAGTCTTACCTTCGTAATAGAGTACGTATTGCTTCTCATGACTATATATGGCATCGAATGAGGGAAAGCTCCAAGATGAATTTGAATAAGGATTTATGCTGTGAAGGTCAGTTTAAGCAGGAAGTGGTGGTAACTCACACCTGTAATCCCAGCACTGAGTAGACTGAAACGGAATAGCTAAGAGTTGAGCCACCCTAGGCTATAGTGTGAGATGGTGTTTCAAAACAAAAAAGGAAATCATGTTGACAGTGGTCCTGGAATCAAGATACCAGCCTTCCAACCTAACTTTAATTGTAGATGCTTGAGTGTGGATGAGCTGTCATCTGTTAAGTGAGTGATACTTGATCTTAGTCATCTAGGCTTGTTAGGGTTAGATAGTAAGAAGTAGGATAGGGAATCTGTACATTGTTATCCTGTACACTGTGACTTGATAGTTTCATTTGTCCCTGTTCTTAGAAGAAATGCTGAATCAGGTTTATGAGAGTATCTGTTTTGCTATAGAGGCACAAAAAATAAAGATTTAACAGTGCAGTGGTAGTAGGGAGAATAAGTTTGACTTTCTGAGCGTGGTTATCTGTGTATTTAGTAAAAATTGGATAGGTGTTAGGAAGTTAACTGAAACCAGTGTTTCAGATACACTTACCTAGTGTCTATTGTCTTTTCTGTGTTTATTTCACTTTTTCCCTGAAGATTATTTTTAATATGTGAATGTGCCAACTATAGCTATTGTAACATAGAACTTGTTGCTTTATGGTTTAGTACCGGTAGAGTCTTGGGGAAAGACTTTGATTAATCCATTGTATTTCATTTGTTGACTTCTGAATTGTGATTTGTGAGTGTTGTAACATGAAGTATTGTCATATGTGAAAACTTGGCAGTCTGTGAGAACCCACTGTGTAGTGAGAGATGAAACTAATACAAGCACTTGTAAGAGAGAACGTGTTGTGAAGGGTCTGAAGTTTGCATGTCATGGTGTGCTTCAGAGTTGTAATATACAGAAACATTGAGGAATTTAGTGCCTGCTATCTATCTGTCTGTCTATCTATATGTTTTTCGAGACAGGGTTTCTCTGTAAAACAGTCCTGGCTGTTCTGGAGCTTACTTTGTAGACCAGGCTGGCCTCAAACTCACAGAGTTACACCTGCCTGTGCTTCCCAAGTGCTGGGATTAAAGGCGTGTGTCCCCACCGACTGGTTAGTATTATTTTTTAAAATAAAACTTGTATTGACAGTTATTTGTTTCCCTTTTGTTTTGTACCAAAGAAAGGACTGAAATTCTTTGTAATAACTCCCCTCCCCATCCTCCCCCTCCCCCACACTACCCTTCACTCCCTCAAACCCTCCTCCCCCCAGGTGAAATTTTTCTCTTTTGTATTCAGAGTCTTGATGCAATAGCCCAGGCTGGCATTGAACATAATGTTCATTTCTACCTCAGCCTCTTAAGTGCTGGAATGAGCTATTATGCCTGGGTAGTAACTTGAATTTCTTGATAGTTTGCTTAGAATAAGGAAGGGCAAACAGTTCTTTTGTATGGAATTGGGTCAGATTATAAACTACTTTTTCCTATCACAGTTATAAAAACGTCCCAAAATTCCACTTAACAAATTTAGTTATGGGCTGGCAGTGGCCAGGTTGGGATGGAGAAAATTAGTTATGATTCAACTGAATTCTTTTTGGCACCAGCCTCTGTAAAATTGGAGATCATTTGTTCTTCTTGTAAACAGATGTACTGAAAGAATTGATTGCCAGTTTCTTTGGAGGCTTTAAAAAAGTTGGGACTTTGTGAGATGGTTCTTTTCTGAATAGTACTATGCAAGTGGAAACTGGATCCCAGTAACCCTGTATATATAATATAACAAGTCTGTCTTAAAAACAACAAAAATGAAAGATTGGGTTTATGATTTATTTTTTGAGACAGGTTCTTACTATGTAGTTGTGGCTGGCTTGGAGCTGTGTATAGTGTAGTTCTCAAATTCAGAGATCCTCCTGCCTCTGCCTCAGCAGAACTGGAAATTAAGGATGCCACCATACCCGACTTGGATTTATTTAAACAAATTGTTCTATGATTAAAGTATAGGCTTTAAGAAAAATTATGTGGTAGATGTGTGTCTGTCTGCATGCGGAGCTGTGCATTTGAGTGAAGGTACTTTTGGAGTCAAGAGATTTGGATTTACTGGACAGTTGTGGACTACCTGACTGATAAGTGCTTGGAGCCAAATTCTAGGCCACAGTAAGAACAGTAACTGGTCTTAACCTCTTAGCCATTCTTCCAGCCCCAAATAATTGGCCTGTTTTATGAAACATTTCCTGAGGATTGGCCTTTTTAAACCATAATTACATTGAGCGGTAGGTAAGGTAGCAGTGGTTAGTGTGTGTCCATGTGTACAAATGAATTGAGGTCAGAGGGCAACTGACTAGTACTCTTTTTCCACCATGGGTCCAGGAATCAAACTCAGGCTTGGCAACAAGTCCCTTGACCAGATGTGCCATTTGGCTGGCCCTTAGTTTTGGAGCCACTGAGCTGGAGTTCCAAGTGATTGTGAGTTGTCTAATGTGGGTACTGGATACCAAACTCAAGTTCTAGATGAGTAGCAAATACTCTTAACCACTAAGCCATCACTCCAGCTCCAAATTTCTGTTCTTTTATAGTATGTTTATAGTCAAGTTACACAGTATAATAAAGGTAGTATTGCTTGCTGCCCCACATTTCTTCTCTATAGTATTGTACGTATCTAATTAGACTTTTTCCCTCCTTTTTATCTTTCAGTGAATGGTAGTGTCTAGAAAGGGTATGTCCCTTCAAGAGAGAGGTGCCAATGTCCAACCGGCCTAATAACAATCCAGGGGGGTCACTGCGACGTTCACAGAGGAACACTGCCGGGGCCCAACCACAAGACGACTCAATAGGAGGAAGGTATGTATTTCATGGTAATCTGAAAAGAAGTTGAGAATTAAAAAACAAACTCATAAAAACATTCTCATTATGAGGACCAAAGCATTGCTCATGGGTCATTTCCCTAATTTCTGAGCAAAGTAGCATACAATTAGAATTTAAATAATTTCTCAGTTTTTTTTTACAAAGTTAGGCTTCTCTAAAATCAGTTCCCAGCCACTGATATGAAGCCTGAATTTAAGGTTGTTCGCATAAGGCATATCATGTTTTGTTTGTCCTTCTATTTGCTTGACACATGTTGCAACACGTCTTTCAGCCATTTGTGGTCCTTTTCTTAAGACTGAATGATATTATTGAAAGGAAGGTTTTAACACCCAGTTAGAGGGTGATGGGGTGTGGACTAGTCTTTCCTGTGGACTCCATACGAACACTGTCTGAACTATGAGGCTGTGAAATGTTTTGTTAGCATAGCAGCTCTCTGATTTTGTCATCTGCTGTTGGTCTTTGTATCAGAATGGTTTTATATACACTGCTATGAAGGATAAGATACAGTCTTTTGAAAGTAAAATATGGGTCTGATTTAGGCATGGACTCTCACTGTTTAAGTACTCAGAATTCTACTTGTCAAGCATAAGTCTGTAATCTAGTGATGTCAGTGGTTAGCTTGAAGTGGGTCAGAATGAATTCTAGTTATTTCTAGAATGATTACTTAAATTAACAATTTGAGGTAGTCATATTTATATTGGTAAATCATTAAAAAGAAACTGAAATGTCAGATGTAAATAATGAATTATATGATTTGTCATGTTGACTGTAAGTAGTTATGGGTATGAACTTTGGACCAGGACAGCTTTGTGTGTGAGTTCTGCCTCTGCTGTAGAAGTTGCAAGTCTTTGGGGTAGGGTTTCAGGGGAATCTTAGTTCTTTAGTCTTCTCAAGTGGGTCTGTCTGTTTCTTGGAGTTGCTGGTTATCTTAAGTAATATAATGTGCAAAGTTAGTGTCACACTTAGTATAGAGTTGTGCTTTCTTTTTCTATGTTCAGCATATGAAACAGCTATACTTTTACCTTTATGTTGATGGCTAAATAAATAGCTCTTTTTATTAATTTAAATAGCATTACTTTTTGAGATTTTTATCCTAACATCTGCGTCATTCACATACTGATTTGTTTTTTTCCTTCTTTAGACAGGGTTTCTCTGTATAGTTCTGGCTCTCCTGGAACTCACTCTGTAGACCAGGCTGGCTTTGAACTCAGAGCTCAGTCTGCCTCTGCCTCCCTAGTGTTGAGATTAAAGGCATGAGAAACTGCACCCTGCTCATTTCACATATTGTTGAAAATGGAAAATTTCAAAGTCTTCAGCATTCAATGCCACTATAATTTAGGTAGTACACCCCACCATTATTTAGGTAGTAACAAAATACATAGATCCTCATGTCCAATTTTGAGATATGGATAAGTATAATTATCAGAACAGGAAATATACAAAAGTAAGATAAAAATGTATTCCACAGTCCACATAAAATGTATGTGTCTATTGATCTTGACATTGTCAGTCTTTTTAAAACTGCAAGTACATGGGTTTATATGTTCATATAAGTTAGATCTTTTGAACAATTGAAGCTGTATGTTTTAGAACATGAACTGTCAACATTTTGAGCCATACAAGGGTATTGCAAAATATTGTCGGTTAGATAAATAAGTGTTCTATAGAATGTAAGCAGTTTCTAATGGTGACATGTTTACAAATGAGCTGGTTTGGATGTGATATTTATTCCTGTATTCTCAGTATTCTGGAGGGGAGGCAGGGAAGACCCCAAATTTGATCCATTCTTGGGTTGCACAGCAAGTTCAGGGTCAGTCTGGCTGTAAAGCTAGAATTTATCTCACCCATATCCTCCCAAAAGTTTGAAACAAATGAAGACATTAATTCTTGTGATTAGAGTTGTGTTGGTTAAATAACTTTATAAGGATGCAATAATTGGAATTGCAGTAGATTGTAGAATAGCATATTTCTAAATGAAACATTAAGAAAATATGTCATTATTATGTGCATGATCTATGAGTATTGGGTGCACATGTTGTGGTGTGTGTAGATGAGAGAACAACTTGTGAAATAAATCACTTGTCCTTCCACCTTCACACGTTTAGGAGTCAAACTCAGGTTGCTAGACTTGTGTGTGTCAAGTATCTTCACCTGACATACCATCTCCTGCCCCCCCCCCCGTGTTTTTAAGTTAATCCTTTTATTTATTTATTTAGTTTTTCCTTTAAGTTAAATGCTTATGTTGTGTCTGCATGTGAATTTATGCAGGTACCCTTGGAGTTCAGAAGAGGGTGTTGGATTTATAAGTGCTTGTTTATGGTAGAATTTCTCACTTATCTTATTGCTGGGAACTCTTCTCAAGAGCAGCATATGCAACTCTCCAGCCCTAAGACAGTCTATCCTGTGCTTCCTTTTGAAGGAAAAAAATGAAAATTTTAAATGTTTGAAAATGATGGAAAACATGCAAAGAGTTTTTCTTTACTTCTGTGAATTTCATCTTTCATAATTTTCTTTTAAAAGTTTAAGTTAAAAAAAATTCTATGGATCTTTTTTTACCTGCATGTGTGGCTGTATGCCACATGCATGCCTGATGCTAGTAGAGGCCAGAAGAGGGGAGGGGAGTCACTGTTGGGTGCTGGTTTGTCTGGAGGCACAGCTATTGTTTTTAATGACCAAGCCATCTTTCCAGCTGATGCTCACATGCTTTTCAACCTTTATCATGCGTTTTGAAAAGATATTTAGTAAATTTTGTTTTGTTCCAAAACTGTCTATGCGTAGTACTTGTCTAGCATGCAAAACAACAACAAAAACCCAAACAAAACAACCAAACAAACAGAAAAAGCCTTTGGTTGGATCTCCAGCACTATGTGAACTGGATTGTCAGTTCAGGATCATCATCTATTACATAGTAAGTTCATGACAACCTATTTCCAAAGAACGATCTCTTTACAGAAGTAATAAACAAGAGGTCACATTTACTTACCTAAGCTTAGCATCATATCATATCTTGATTGAGATAATCTGTGTTCAACTGTGTAGTTAATAATGATTTATTTTCTAGTTTTTAATGTGTATAAATATAAGCATAATCAAACAGCTTTAGGCCAAAAAGAACGTAGGTTTTTTGTTTTTTTTTTTTTTTAATGAAAATATTGCCACCTTATCTTGGTTCTTTGGTAGTAGAATCTCAGCTGGAAAGAAATTGAGTGTGTTCTCATCAAAGCCCAGACTAACTTGCTACTATGTTCTCCTAACAATTATCTAATCTTGAAAAAACTTCTCCCGTGGTTTTTGTGAGGGAGAAGATTGAGTTTATTAGGAAAGAGCAATTGCAGTTGCAGTTTGAAGATGATTTGTGTGTGTGTGTGTTTGTTGTGTGTGTGTATGTGCTTATGGAGGACAGAAGAGGGTCTTGGGTCCCATAGAACTGCAGTTATACAAGTGTTTTTCTTTCTTTCTGTGTCGTCCTGGCTGTCCTGGAACTGGCTCTGTAGACTAGGCTGGCCTTGAACTTACAGAGATCCACCTGCCTCCTCCTCTGGAGTGCTGGGATTAAAGACGCGTGTTGCCACTACCATGACATCATCTGGCTATCTTTAGACCTTTTATTTAAATTCAGTCTTGGTTTGCTGTTTGCTTTCATCAGGATTAAGCTGCCACTTCTGAATAGTCTTCCAGTTAACCTGTCCTCCCTCTCAAGCTCACTCTGTCCCTCATATTCGCTTTTGCCACTTGTTGAACAAGGCTTCTGTGTTTAGTTCAGGCCGGCCCCATTTTGAGCCCCTTGCCTCTGATTACTGGGATTGCGCGCATGTGCCACCATGCTATGGTTAGTAACTACTTAACCTTTTCTTTTTAAGATTTATTTTTATTTTGTGTCTGAGTGGTTTTTTTGTTTTTTGTTTTGTTTTGCTTTTTGCTAGCATGTATGTTTGTGTGCCACAATGTATTTCTCTAAGAGGCCAAAAGAGGGTGTCAGAACCCCTGGAACTAGAGTTACAGATAGTTGTGATCTTCCTTGTAGGTACTTGGGAAATGTATCCTTGTCCTTATCACCAACCAGCAAGTCATTCTCTTAAGAGAGCCATCACTTCAATCCCTTTACCTTTTAAAAAGAATAATTTGCATTCATTTCTATGATAAAAGTATCTTCTGATTGTTCCCTTTTATTCTCACATCTTTCATTGCTGTGTGTAATGAACTAGACATCTTACTCCTATTATTTTTCTTTTCTCTTTCCTCTGAGTTTTTGGATGGTAGCTGATCTGTTCCTCTCTTTTCTGTTCTCTTTTTCTTCCTTAGGAAAAATCTTCCTTCCACTGCTTCTCTGTTGGCTTGCTCTCAGGGATACTTCTAGCATTTTCCACTTCTAGCACAGGTATTTGTAGGCTATCCCTTCCCTCTTGGCCATGCAGTATCATTTTCATTGTACTGTGTGCTTTCACTTACTTTCTCGATGGGCAGTGGTGGGATTAAATTAACTTTTATAGCAATGTTGCTTAAGATTATATCAGTGCTAATTTCCTCTGTATCGCTTTTTCTGTAAAAGTATGTATGGGGACTATAAAATGGGGAGCTACAGGAAAATAAGATCATTTTAGTGTTACCACTTAGATAACTGTGGTATGTAGTTTCTTCCATGTCTTTATTACTGCGTTTAATTTGAGAAAGGGTCTCATGTAGTTGAATTGTCTTTAGTATTGATTAGCTGAACCCAAGGCCTCGTGAATGCTGGGAAAATGTTCTGTCTACTTAGCTGCAACTCTATCCCCATGCAGTTATTTTTAGAAGTGTGCAGAAAAAGATGCTGTTGGCAGAAGTTAGCCTTTTTGATTGATTGTGAGTTGAATATCTTGCTATATATTGGCTGGCTTTATGTCATTGCTTGTTAGATGGCCTTTGTCTTAATTTCAAAGATGATTATTGTATAATTGTAGCTCTTCATGGAAGGTTGTTAACTCATGACCTTGACTCACTTTTTTTTTGTTTGTTTGTTTTAATGTTTGAAGTCATTAAAATTAAGTCCATTCCTATTCTTTGTCCTTTTTTAAAACCAAGAACATCTTTTTCTTCGGCATTTTCTTGTGGCTTGATTTTTATAGTGCTTAAATCAAATCTATCTCATCCTTATTCAGAAATTGGTCTTGCAAATTTTAATAATTGATGTTTGATACAGTTACTAGAACTGTAGCTTTTTTTTTTTTTTACTAACATTTAAAAAAATTTTTAAGGCTGACAAGTTGACTTAGCAAGTAAAGGTGCTTGCTGCCACATATGATGAGCTTACTCTATTGAATTTCTCGTGTTGGAAGGATGGAACTCACTGCCAAATGTTTTCTTCCAATTTCCATATTGTGTCATACATGCCTGCATACACACGCACAAATACATGAAAAAGTTTTAAGCAAAGATTTAAAAAAATCAGTATTATGTAGAAGCAAATAGACTCACCTTTTGGCATACGTTTGCTTTTGTCTTTGGAATACAGTTTAGTATATAGTTGTTTATATCCATGCATTCAGTATCCTGTCTTGCTGTTTTTACTCTTTTATCTTAAACATTTGCCCTTGTCTTTGCAATCTGGATGTCTTCTTCATTTGATCACCACCTTGTTTTTGAGGCAGATTTTTTTTCAGTAATTCTAACAGTCACCAATTTTGTTAATCCAACTTACCAGTTTGTTCCAGGGATCTGCCTATTTCTACCTACCCAGCCCTGAGACTATATGCAGTGCTGCTGGGCCCAGCTTTGCATGTGGATGCTGGGAATCTGAGTTCAGGTCTTCATTCTTTTACAACAGGCATGTTTCTGTGGAGCCATCTCCTCAATCTATTCCTCCTCTTCCTAACCATTTTTTTGAGACTGGGTCTTATATAGCCCAAGTTAGCTTCAAAATTATTATGTAGTTGAAATTATCCTTGAAATCTTTAAGATATGCTTCAAGTAAACTTAATTTTTTGGAAGACAAAATTAGCTTATATTAGTACACGTTTCTGTTTTATGCACATAAATTTGGAGATGTAATTAAGTCTCCAGCTTGGCAGTATGGACTCTGTGTGTGTGTGTGTGTGTGTGTGTGTGTGTGTGAGAGAGAGAGAGAGAGAGTGTGTTTTTTCTCTGTGTAGCCCAGGTTAGCCTCAAATTATGCTCTAAGTGCTGGGATTATAGATACATGTCACCATATCTGCATGAATTCAAACATTTAAAAATTTTATAACATTTGAAAGAATAGTTCTGTTTTTTATAGTAGATTAATTTTTGATGATAAAGAATTTAATTTATTTTTTTGTGATTTATTGGGGATATGTAACACTATTTGCTTTTATTTTATTCATTTAATGTACATTGGTGTTTTACCATGGGTGTCAGGTTCCCGGACCTGGAGTTATAGACAGTTGTGAGCTGCCATGTGGGTGTTCGGAATTGAACTCAGGTCCTCTGGGAGGGCAAACAGTGCTCTTAACCACTGAGCCATCTCTTCAGCCTACATTTTACTTACTTATGTGTTAGTATATAGTACATAGGAGCCAATGTATGCACTAGTGGAAGCCAGAGGTTGATGTTGGATTTTTGAGACAATGCTTCTTAGTGTAACTCTGGTTGTTTTTTAGAACTAGCTCTGTAGACCATGCTGGCCTTGAACTCCCAGAGATCTGCCTGCCTCTGCCTCTTTAGTGCTGGTGATAAAAGTGTGCACCATCACCCCTGGCTCAATTATTTCTCAAAAACATGGTTAGTTTTGAATGAATAATCCATGATTTTTAAATTATTAAACTTTTGAGGACAGATCAGCAGTAGATGACTTGTCTAGCATGTGCCAAGGCCCTGAGTTCATTTTCCAGTACAAATATAACGAGTATAACAGGAAAACTATGAAAATAATACAGTATCTGGATGATGTAGTATATAAATATTCTGTTGCTACTAAGTCCTTTTTCCTGAAAAAATAATGTTATACCTTTCTTTGTAAGTAACTATAGAACAATTTGCAAAGTTAGAACCAAACCCAGGACCTACTGCATACAAATTAGTTCAAGTTCTTCTACCTCAGTCAATTTATTTTTAGAAATGCAACTGTCTTGATTATTAATAACACTGTGCTCTCATTCCTTATTAGCACACACTTTTATGAGGAATATGGGTCTCAATTGTTTATATTAAGATGAGTTTTTTGGTAGTTGTTTATGTACCTTTTTATTGCCTATGTAATTATCAGGTAGACCCTGACTGGTTACACAAAAGATCTAACAGTTGACACAATTTCTTCAAAACTTGCTTTTAGAATAATGATGGCATTGATACAAAAATTTGTTGTAAATAAACAAAATGTAGATATATCACTGGAGTCTTTTGAACATGAACTAATGTTTTGGGGTAATTTTTACTATCTCCAGGATGATGTATGTGTACATTTGCACATGTGTACTTCCTATTAATACTGTCTTGATTTTATGTTTTATTTACTTAAAAGTAAATAAATAGTAAATGCCCACATTGATTTATTTTTTATGCAAAACCAGATTGAAAATGGGTTCCTCATTTACTGTCCTTACCTGAATTTTAATGTACAAATTGGAAACCATCATTTTTTGAATCATAATTGCCTTTTTTTCTTCAAAGTTTTTTTTAAAGAAAAACAAAACAAAAAAGGGTTCTCCCCCTACCTTCTGTGCTTGAGATTGAAACCAAGATCTTGTCAAGCATGATAACTGGGCACATACTTTACCACTGGTCTGCTTAGCCAGCTATAATAAATCTTTAAAAGCCATAGTCACATTGCTTTTTTTTTTTTTTTAAGTTTAAAAACTCCACATTTATGGGGTACTATGTAATAATGTATTTTGATATATGTTGCATTATGTAATAATGTTAAACATATCAAGTCAAATATACCTGTGTTATTTATCATTTCTTCTTCATTAATACATCCAGAATTCAGTTCAGAATATGTAGTACATTGTCATTTAGTCAACCTACTGTGTATTAGCATACACTGATATTAAAAGTAATATATGCTTTGTGTGTGTGTTTTGTGTGAAAATATTTAAATTTCTGTAATGAAATCTGAAAAGTTTGCTTAAGTAAACACTGTCTTTTGGAAACTAATACTTAGGAATCTTCACCTTTGGGTATAGAGGTGGTTGGGTCCAAGACAAAAATTACGTTTCGCAGATTATTTGATAGGATCTCAATTTAATGAATATTTGGAAGAAGTGTAGGTCAACTCTGATTTGGGAGACTTTTTTTTAATGTAAGAATTTCACTTTCGATTCTGTATTTGCATCTCAGTGTCCTGATAGATTTCTGTTTTGATTTTTTGCTGACAGGTCACATTTAGGGCAGGCAAAACATAAGGGATATATCCCTCCTGAGAGTAGAAAATCTAATTTTAAGGCACCCAAAGTGCAATCTAATACCACTTCTGAACTGTCAAGGGGACACCTTTCTAAAAGGTAAATTTTCACATTGCTTGTACAATTTCAAGGGAGACAAATGGCATTTGAATTATTGCATAATATTAAAGTTTACAAAGTTATCGCAAATGTTACTACACAAGTTTTCTTTTTTGTCCTCTGAGTGTATATTTTATCCCCTTCTGGTGGTATCACTGATACACACCTTAGGCAATGGAACTTTTACTTGTTGGGGAGTCATGAGGTTCCTCATTTGCTTAACAAACCATGTTAGGCATTTAAAAAACCCTGTGTGTGTATATATCTTTGTTGGTGTGTGCACATGAGTGCCAATGCCCACAGACCAGAAGAGGGCATTGGATTCCCTGGAGTTGGAGTTACAGGTAGTTGTGAGCCACCTGGTCAGGGTGTTGGGAACTGAACTCCGTAATTGCTTGTGCCCCATTGTTGGCAGTTGACGGTGTCATTTAATTAACATTTTTTATGCTGATTGTCAGAGCCTGTTTAAGTCAGTATTTTTTTTTTGTTAGTACAAGTCAATATTCTTTTTAAAGGAAATTTTATTAATGTGTACTACATATATGTGGATGCTAGAGGAGGCCAGAAGAGGGTTTTGGATCCCTAGAACTGGAGTTACTGGTGCTTGTGAACCTCCACGTGGGTGCTGGGAATCAATAGCAGCAAGTACTCTTTAAACGAGCCATCTCTCTAGATCTCCAGTTGGTAGGAGACTTTGCAAAGGGGTGTTATTGTGAAGATTGTTTTATAAGATGGTGTCCAACCTTTCAGAAATGATTTATGCTTATTTCCTCTACACATTGGGAAAACATTTGTCTTTTAGAATGGAACTTAAGTATTCTAGCTTAGTGATTATGAACCACTAAGCATTCTTTTTCTTAAAACAATAAACTATTTTGATCAGGAGTGTTAGTGTCAGTTTGGGCCAAAGAGTATTCTTACTTTGAGCTGGGGGTTGTGGCACAAGCCTGAAATCCCAGCACATGGGAGTAGAAGCAGGACCAGTGTTCAAAGACAGTCTTAGCTGAGACTCTTCTTAGTTACAGACAATTCTGGGCTATGAGAGAGAGAATACCTCCTCCCTCTCCTCCCCCGTAAAAAGTATGCTTTTTTTTTTCTAACAAAAGACATTTAAAAAATCAGTCTTTCCCTTTCGTTTTTGAACCATTTGAAAATGTTAATATTGGATTTCACAAAAATTGTCCCATCCCCTTTTACCCCCAAGTATTTAGTCCAGGCATTTAGGGGAGTTTTGGACTTAAGTGTTAGATGGCAGGTTTACTCATGATTTGCTATTACTAACTCTTTTTCTTACTTAACCTCTTAGAAGCTGCAGTTCATCATCTGCTGTCATAGTTCCACAACCAGAGGATCCAGACAGAGCCAATACTTCTGAAAGGCAGAAAACGGGGCAGGTGCCTAAGAAAGACAATTCTCGAGGAGTGAAACGCAGTGCTAGTCCAGACTACAATAGGACCAATTCTCCTAGCTCTGCGAAAAAGCCCAGAGCATTTCAGCACATTGAGTCTCTCTCAGAAACCAATAAGCCACATAGTAAGTCAAAGAAGAGACATTTAGACCAGGAGCAACAAGTGAAATCTGCACAATTGCCATCAACAAGCAAGGCTCACACCAGAAAGAGTGTGGCTGCTGGTAGTTCACGGAGTCAGAAAAGAAAGAGGACAGAGAGTTCTTGTGTAAAGAGTGGTCCTGGGTCTGAATCAACTGGTGCCGAAGAGAGATCTGCAAAACCCACCAAGCTGGCTTCAAAATCAGCCACCTCAGCCAAAGCTGGGTGTAGCACCATCACCGATTCTTCTTCTGCTGCCTCTACTTCCTCCTCATCTTCGGCTGTAGCCTCAGCCTCTTCGACTGTACCACCGGGTGCCAGGGTGAAACAAGGAAAAGACCAGAACAAGGCCAGACGTTCCCGTTCAGCATCCAGTCCTAGTCCCAGAAGAAGCAGCAGGGAAAAGGAGCAGAGTAAAACTGGTGGCTCTTCAAAATTTGATTGGGCTGCTCGCTTCAGCCCTAAAGTTAGCCTGCCTAAAACAAAGCTGTCTCTTCCAGGGTCTTCTAAGTCAGAGACATCAAAACCTGGACCTTCTGGATTACAGGCCAAATTAGCAAGTAAGTTTATGGGACAATCTTTACTCAAAGAACATCTCCTGGTTGGTCAGGAGTGATTATGCTTTCAAGTTAGTTTTATTTATTCTCTCAGATTTACTATTTTATCTCTGTATGGCAATGCATGTTAATTGAAATACAAGTTAAATTTGCAGAGACAGACTTTTACTGCTTAGTAATTAACTTACTATTGCTAAGTATATGTTTGTCTTTACAGCATCTACTGATCAATCATTTCCTAATGTCAGCATGGGGGAAAAGTTGGTGTTCTGTACTAGATTTAAAAAGTGCAATATTTTGACTTGTTAAGGTGCTTTTAAAAGGTGCTTCTTACATTCCATGTACTACTAGGCACTTAAGTTAATGGAAGGAATATTGTCCTGTTGAAGCTTGTAGGAGAGTAGGGACAATATTTTAAGCAAAGAAACAGATGGAAGAAACATAGTGCTGTATATTTTCCTTTTTGAACTATCTTGGTGCACACACACGTGTGCGCTCTCTCTCTCTCTCTCTCTCTCTCTCTCTCTCTTTCTCTCTCTCTCTTTCCCTCCCCCTCTCCTTCCCCCCTTCCCCTTCACTCCACCCCTCTTCTCAGGAGACTTTCTTCTTGTAACTGAGGCAGACAGATGATATTGACTTTCTAACTTCTGATTATGGTCATATTGAAGCTGTTCTCTTTGTTCTGTTGTAAGAAATAAAGGACAAAGAGATTAAGAACATAAGCCATATTCTTTTCATTTTTGGGGTAGGTGGGTAGTAGCATTTCTCTGTGTAGCCTGGCTGTCCTGGAACTTACTCTGTAGATCAGGCTGACCTCAAACTGAGATCTACTTGTCTCTGTCTTCTGAATGCTTGGATTAAAGGCATGTGCTACCACTACCTAGCCCTTTTTACATTTTTTTTTAAAAATTTATTTATTATGTATATAGTGTTCTGGGTACCAGATCTCATTACAGATGGTTGTGAGCTACCATGTGGTTGCTGGGAATTGAACTCAGGACCTGTGGAACAGCAGTCAGTTCTCTTAACCTCTAAGCCATCTCTCCAGCCCCCCTTTTACATTTTATAGCAAGTTTAAGGGCCTTAATTTTCTTTATGTTTTCAAATTCTTGACAGTCTTAGCATGTTGCTCAAACTAGTTTCAAGCCCTGTGATCTTCATACTTTAGCCTGGGATTGCAAGCATATAGCATAGCACTTTGGTGCCCAGGTAATCTTTCTTTTTTGAGTCTTCTTATAAGATTGGCTAGATAGAGTTAAGGTATTCCTTAATTATTGAAAGCCTTTGAATGGTTGCTGCTAGCATTTTTTAAAAAAATAATTACATTTGTTTTTGTTTCTTGTGTTTGTGGGTACATATATGTCTTGGTACATATGTTTCTCTACTTCCATCCTGTGGGTCCTGGAGATGGAATTCAGGTTCTCACACCAGTGTCAGGCACCTTTACTGGCTGAGCCATCAGACCGGCACTCTGACTAATGTTCTTATTCAAAAACTTCAGCTAATACCGAATCAGCCTAACTTAATACAGAGTCTCAGGTGTTAACCCTGTTTAGTGCTAAGTCTATAGCTATGCACACACATACCTGGGCATGTGCTGTGGTGCTTATGGGGGCCAGAGGACAACTTGATTATTTCCTACTTTGGATTCTGATGTCTTTAAGTTTGGTAGTGAGCAAGCTCCTTACCTGCTTAACCATAACATTTTTTGTTTATTTATATCATATGATTATTAGAAAGGTAACATCATTTAAAATTGTGTAGGTAATGCATTGGGATTTGGAAGTTTAGTAACTTGGCATCAAAAGGAAATGAAAGACATGCTGCAAAAAGCTTGCTATCCCATTCTGCCCAGGTTTTCTTGACAACTAGAAATATTAATATCAGTTCTTATTCCTCTTTTTCTCACTTGAAATGAAGTAATAACAAATGGCTTTCTTTTTGGGTGTTTCTGTTAGGAAGCTGTGTAGTTTTCATAGCCAGTGAATTGGATTCTGTTTACGTTCTTACAATGCTGAAGACTGATATTCTTCCTTTCCTCTTCTCAGTACTTCACTCGTTATTCATCTCTTTTCTTATTCCCTCCCCTCCCCCCTTTTCTTTCTTTCTTTTTTTTTTTTTTTTTTGGTTTTTGACACAGGGTTTCTGTATGTAGCTTTGAAGCCTGTCCTGGCACTCATTTTGTAGATCAGGTTGGTCTCGAACACATAGAGATCCTCCTGCCTCTGCCTCCCAAGTGCTGGGATTAAAGGTGTGTGCCTCCACTGCTAGGCTAGGTTCTTATTTCTTAAGGTAGTTCCATGGTCAGGTGATGGGACATAATAACTACTACAGGTTATGTCTTCAAACTCTCCTCGAATGTCAGCTTTCTTTCTTCATTTCTTTTGAGGCAGGGTCTCTTTATGCAAGTAAGGTTGAACTCTAGCTCACTCTAGAAGACTTGAACTCTTGATCCTTCTGCCTGAGCCTCTCGAGTGTGGAGATTACAGGCATGCATTGCTATGCCTGCTGAGCTTTCTTTTTTTACTAACAACATCTCAAAATTTTTTTTATGTATATGGGTGTTTTGACTGCATGTCTGTTTACCATGCTCATGCCTCTGGTTCCCTCAGAGACAGAGGGTGTCAGATTCCCTGGAACTGGGAGTTACAGTTGTAAGCTGCCATTTGGGTACTGGGAATCAAACCAGGGTTGTGTAGAAGAACAATCACTGCTGATAAGTGATGATCCATTTCTCAACCCTTCCAGCCAATCACCTCAAAGAAATAGTTTCTAGGACCAGGTGTGGTGGTGTACATCTTCAGTCCTAGTAGGCTGGAGGCAGATGTAGAAGCTTGCAGATCTTTGTGAGTTTGAGGCTATTTAGGACTACATAGTGGGACCCTCGAGAGAGAGAGAGAGAGAGAGAGAGAGAGAGAGAGAGAGAGAGAGAGAGAGAGAGAGGAGAGAGGAGAGAGAGGAAGGAAGGAAGGAAGGAAGGGAGGGAGGGAGGGGTGGCAGGGAGGCAGAAGAAGGAAGGGGAAAGGAAAGAGTTTTTATTTGTATATATACAATTATACAAAATGGCTTTCTATATTCATGTAATCCAATCATATCTATTACTTTTTTGTTTCCTTTAATATTCTCCTTGCCAATTATTTCCCTTAGCTTAAATGTTGTATGGGATGTGATGGTGTGTGTGTGTGTGAGAGAGAGAGAGAGAGAGAGAGAGAGAGAGAGAGCTCAATAAATTTCATTAGGGCTACTTAGAGGAACATACGGTAAAGGATAATTTCTAGGATCTTTAGCTAAGAGCTTATGCTGTTTAAGAAAATGTCTTTACCTTTATCATCAATTTCTTTAAATGTGTATAATTCGTTAGGGAGTAGCTGGGTCTGAGCCTTTTCTCTTTCCAGGACAGATTTTGCTGAGTCTAGTTGAGCAGATCTTTTGAAGTAATCACAGCTATTTTGTTCAAGATTACAACAACATGTCATATCAGGGAGGTAGCATTCCACCCCTTTTCTTACCCTTTCCCCCATTTCTGGAAAAAAGTTTTTTGGTTTTTCTTTAAATAAAATTACATTTATTTGTGTGTGTATGTGAGGATGGTGGTGTACATTTAGTGTGTAACATTTAGTGTATGTTGAAGTAAGAGGATAATTTGTGGGAGTCAGTTTTCCTTTTATCTTGTCAGTTTTGGGGATCAAACTTGGGTCTCAGGCTCGACAGCACCGTCTTTACCTTTTATCTGTTAAGTCATCTCTAAGTTCCTTATGTCATTTTGAGTGTGTGTGTGTGTGTGTGTGTGTGTGTGTGTGTGTGTGTGTAGGGATGAGGGAAAAGAATGAGAATAGGGGAGAGGAAATAGTATGCTCATGGCACATTTGTAGAAGACAGAGTTAGGGAGTAAGTTTTTGCCTTCTGCCTTCGACTTTGGATTCTAGGAAATAAGCTCTCCTTTTTGTTGTGAGAGTGTGCCATCCCTTCTTCCCCAAACTATTATTAAGTTCCTTTACCCTTGCATGTTCCTTGCACTTTGTTAGGGCATGGTACAGATGTCCCTTTAAAGCATTTAGTACTCTTTTCTTTCTTAGTACTTTGATCAAGTCTGTGCAGTTACTACTGAGCAGTGCAAAAATGCTCATCTTACCAAATAGTAGCATTTGTCTATGAGCATAGACATAGCTACTTAGAAGGAACTATAACAAACATACCATGTCTATTTAGTAAGAAAGCAGCAATAATTTTTTTCACTTGAGCTTATACAACCCTCCATAAGCAGTAACACCATGGTTTACAGTAGCAAACGTGAGTTCTCTCCTGTGGAGTGATAATCAAATCTGGTCAGAAACAGTTGGTTGCCTTTTTTTTTTACAGACTTGCCATTATTGTGTAAATTGGTTCATCTTGACTTAAGATCCACCTCTGAGTGACAGCTCTCCCAACAATCTTGAACATTCACCATTAGCACTATGAGGGCTGATCAGTAAAGAGGAGTTCTCAAGCTCACTGCCAGCTTGATTTTTCTGTATCTTCTCTTACCTAGGTGCACGGCAACATCAGCATAGGGTTTTATCAGATAATTCTGCAATTGTCTCTATTGTTTTTGGAGTTTTGTAGATCTTTCTTGACCATTGTGTAGGGAGATAACCAGACTCTCTTTAAAGGATTTTCCTTGATTTTCATAAAAAAAAGAAAAGAAAAAAAATCTGTCAGTTTGTTGGAACATAAACAAATAGCTATTCTATTAAATATCCTTATACGATCAGAAACTTGATGGAGTGTTCTCAGACTCATTGTACAGTGTTACTTCCTTAGTCTTATATGTGTTCAGCACATTGCTTTCCCAGTCTCACTGCTTCCTTTTTTCTTTTTCTTTCTTTTTTTTTTTTTTGAGACAGGATTTCTCTCTGTATAACAATACTGGCTGACCTAGAACTTGCTCTGTAGACCAGGCAGGCCTTGAACTCAAAGAGATCCATCTGCCTCTGCTTCCCAAACGCTGGGATTAAAGGCCTGCGCCACATTGCCTTGCTGGTTTTTTTTTTGTTTGTTTTTATTAAAATAAGTAAAAAAGTTTCAAAACATACTAGCCAATATTTACTGTGCTTGTGTTTGCCTGTCATGGATCATCTCATTTGTCCATCAGCTTTCTATGCCAAATATTCTCAGCCCACAGGTAGAACATGGAATCATTGGTCTGGTTTCTGTCCAAGGTCATAAAAGAAGTCATAGCGCTAAGATTAATACCCAGGCCATTCTGTAATTGGTCTTGAAGTGAAATGTATAGCAATGGACAGAGTGAGAGAAAGACATCTGTTACTGGTTTTGAAATATTAATGTTTTGGGGAGAAAATCCATAATAGAGTTCAGCAATCTACTTTGTAATTTTTTTTGGGAAATAGGTATAATACTTGAAGAGTGTGTATCTGCAGAGAGTTATTTAACATAATCACTATCATGTGGCTATCACAATGTAGAAAGCACAACTGAAGGTGACTAATTTCAGCAGCAAACACAGAGTAGTGCTTTGGCCATATAGTACAAATCTGTTTTCTACGCTGGGAACACTCGGATGGGAACTTCTGGTACTCATGCCAGCTTTGTGAATACACAACATTCAATTATAGTTAGGGCCAAACTTACCTCTAATCTTACTTCTAAGATAATATTCTTGTGAAATGTGAATGAACGTAAAATGAATTTTACAAAGTTAAAGTAAACCGTATGGCAGGTTATATATTCAGAATCCTAGTAAAATATTTAGTGGGCTTTATATTGCTGTTGTGCCTTGGAATTGGACCCAGGACCTTGTACATGCTGGATGGGTGTTCTACCACTGTACTAACCCTCTAGTTCCCCTGCCCCGACTAATCTTTTCCTTTTTAATTTTTCTTAAGTATTATTGTGTGTGTATTTGTGTATGTGTGTATGTCTGTGTCTATGTCCATTAAGTATACCAAGGCTTGTGTGTGGCAGTCAGAGGAGAGCTTTGTATAGCCCATAGCCAGTTCTTTTTAGGCTTGTGTAGACCTGCCTTTACCCACTGAGCCATCTTGTGGGCGCCTTCATGGCTTTTGAATGCATCAAATTTTACTGTTTTTTTCCCCCCACATTCACATGCCTAATTTGACTTAATTTGTTGTTGGTTTTTTGTTTGTTTGTTTCCACATTCACAATCCTAATTAATGTTGTGAAGCTGACACCTGTTTAGAAATCTTGGTATGGGAAGAAGCATAAAGACCACTTTATGAGCTAAGATAAGAGATGCTTCATAATGGATAGATTATTTATTTACAGATGTTTTCTTTCAGCTTTAACATGCAGTGAGAATGGGGAATGAGCTCATTCTAAGATTTGATTGACAAGAGCTTTGTGGTAAGGAAAATTTTGACTTGAGGATGTTTGCGGATATTGGGGGGAAGCTGCTTGTTTGTTTCCCGGCCGCCCAGACTCCCAAAATCTGTATTAATTGCAGTACTGTTTTGCCTATAGCTTAAGCGTATTTCTGGCTGTTTTATCTTAAATTAACCCATTTCTGTAAATCTGTGTATTGCTCCATGGCTGTGGCTTACCAGTGTGGTTCTGGTGCGTCTGTCTCCTGTGGGTGGCTACATGGCTTTTTCAGACTCTGCCTACTCTCTCTCTATATCTCTTTCAGCCTGGCTTTACTCTGTTAAGCCATTGACCGAAAGCAGCTTCTTTAGTTACCGATGACAATAAAACATTTCACAGCACATCACCTCCCACATCACATCACATGGGGGACTCATCTTTGTGTTCAAGTATTTAAGAAGATTCAGGGTATGCATTAATAGCTAGGAAGCTTTGAGACATCTATCAGTAACTTCTGTTTTGACCAATTGTTTTTTGCTACTCTTTGGAGAAATGGGTCTTTTGTTTGACAGGGTTTCTCTGTAGCTTTAGAGCCTGTCCTGGAACTCAGGCAACCAAGAAACTCATTATGTACCAAAGATGAACTGCAATGTCTGATTCTCCTTCCTTCTTCAGCCTTCTGTGTGCTGGAATTAACACATCAAGTATTACAGATTTATTTGGAAATGATAGAATGCATTTATTCTGGGTAGTTGTACAGGAAGACCTTTTCCAGTATATTTTTTCTTCAAGTCTCATAGGCAGTTGAACAAGTTTTTTTTGAGGTACTAGCATGTCAGAAGAGTAATGAAACTTCTGCCTTAGTGATAGACTTCCTTCATTCAGTTCTGCTGCTTCCAAGCTGAACTAATAAGTAACTCCATGTAGACATGGGTAGAGTATCCCAGAAAGGATAGTATGTCATGATTTTTGGTTTGTATTTTTGACATTTTACAGATGTTTGTGTGTGAACAGGTATTCTTGCAAATTTATTTGTCATAAAGTGTAAAATTGGTGCTGTAGTACTGGTTCATGTGATTTTTAAAAATATTTTATATTTTATTTAATAGCCTATAGAGCATGTTGTTTCTTGTTGCTGTGATAAAATAGCCTCAAAAATGCAGTTTAAGTAAGGGTTTATTTTGGCTCACTGGTATTAATGGCAGGGAGTAAAGGCTGCAGGAAAATGAAGCAACTGGTGAAATTGTGTCTACAAAACAATACATATAGGTGCTTCATTTGCCTCCTTTTCCTGCAGTTCAGAACTCAAGCCCAAACTCACATTTGGTTGGGTCTTATACTAACCTTAGACAGACAGGTCTGTAGTTGTTCTGCTCTGGTCTTCTCTTCTTTTTTTAAACTCTTTTTGGGGGCCTGCCACCCAAAAAACACAAAATTATTCTTACTTAAGAAAGCCCAGCCATAGCTTGGCTTTTTTCTAGCTAGCTTTTCTAACTTAAATTATCCCGTTTCTTTTTAACTATGTTTTGCCTTTGGCCTTTTTACCTTTCTTTATTCTATGTATCTTGCTTTCTTCCTTCTTACTCCAAGCCTGGCTGTGTGGCTGGGTGAGGCTTCTGGGGTCCTCCCTCTTTGCTGGAGCCTACATTTCTCCTATTTATTTCTCTGCCTGGCAGCCCCACCTATTTCTGCTGCCTAGCTATTAGCCACTCAGCTCTTTATTAGACCAATCAGGTGTTTTAGGCAGACAAAGTGACACAGCTTTACAGAATTAAACAAAGGTAACATAAAAGAATGTAGCACATCTTTTATCACTAAGCAAATATTTCACAATGTAAACAAATATATTTTAAATTAATATTCCACAGCACAGGCCTAGGGGCTTTTTTCTTTCGTTACTCTTGATCTTGTCAAGATTATTAGCTATCACAAAATATTTTGCTGGCTACCTTATTACTATAACCCGATTTTTAAAGGAATAATTTCAGAATGAGTTATTAATGTCAAGTTAATAGAAGGAATAGTTGATCATCAAACTAAGTAACTCAGAAAAATTTAAAAGTCTCATTTCTCATTTGATTTGACTGTAGCTCTCATTTATTATTTAAAGTGAACACAATGTGCACATTATTACTAACATAGCATTACCGGCTTAGTCCCATCTAAGTGAGTTGATGCAGTTTATGGCCACTTTTGGAATTCTACAAGAATCAAGCAGATGAAGAGTTCTGAGACAGCAATTGAAAGTGAACTTGCTTTGTGAGAACTCTTGTCAGTTTGATACATGGTGCTTTGCATCTAACACAGAGGGAAGAAACTAAAATGAATTGAGCAGAAGTGAGGAATTTAGAAATTAGACTCTGGGTAAGTTTTTATATTATCATTCTTGTTGAGTTGGAAAGATAGGTTTATTTTTGTCCTTTATGAGGTAGAAAACTTAAAGTAAGGTTGGATGTTAAGTTATGGGGGCAGGCCTTTAATCCTAATACTTGAGAGGCAGAGGCAGGAAAGATCCCTGGGAGTTTGAGATTACGCTGGCTCACATAATTCTGCATCAGTCAAGGTTACACAGGGACACAAACACATATTACAAGACAGTTTTTAAAATAATCTTGCAGCTTAATAATGTGAAAAGGGCCACAAAGAGGGCTCAAAGTTTAGAACATTTGACACACAGCCTGATGACCTGAAGATGATCTTCAGACCCTGATGTAGCTGCATTCTCCTGTATTCCACGCAGGCCTATAGTGAGATACTGGAGTGGACAGCAGAAAAAATAGACCCTTGCCTCAGAAACAAGTGAGAGGAGGAAGCCTGCACCTCTGGTCTCCTCATGCTGCTTCTCCTCTCCCCCAGAAACAAAATTTAAAAAGATACCAACACATATTTTGTTTGAAACTCTATAAAATGTTAAAAGCATTGCCGAGTTTGTTTGTTTTTAACACATAAGAACAGTTAAATCTAAGTTACCTGTGTGTTACTGTTAAAAACTAGTAGTCAGTTGTAGTTGGTCATATCTGTATACCCAGCACTGAGAATATCAGTCAAGCAGATCAAGTTAAAGTCTCAGTCAAATTTAAGGCCAGCCTGGGCTATATATGGCAAAATGGTTCCAAAAAATAAAGCACTTCCCTCAACAAAGCAAAACAAACCTACAATATACTTATTGTCATATGCATTTTTATTAGTCAGTTATTTTGGCATTTACTAAATTATGTGCCTTAATTGGTTATTTCTCTCTGTGGTTTGATCTTTTATTTTTTTAATTTTTGCTTTTTTGGTTTTTTCAAGACATGGTTTCTCTGTGTATCCTTGGCTAACCTAGAACTCGTTCTGTATCAGGCTGGCTTTCAGCTCCCAAAGATCCCCCTGCCTCTGCCTCCCAAGTGCTTGGATTAAAGGCATGTGCCACCACTGCCTGGTTTGATCTTTTATTGTCCTTATGGAAAATGAGGACAACCCTTAACGTCCCTTTATTCCCAAAGATGGAACCTCAAACCAACCTGTACTACACCACTATGCTGTTAATCCTAAAACTTACGAGAGTTTTGTGTCTAACTTCACCCATCCTTCGTCTTAACGTAAACTTACTGTTTTCTGCTTATACTTGTTGTATTACATGAATATATAAATGTCTGCACTACATGAAGTAAATGTTTCATTTTTAACCTGTTATTTCCCTGAATTTCATGCTTTTTTGTTGTTTCTCTACTTTTATTTGACCATATCGCTTTCTTAGTTCCATATGCCTCCATACTTCTCCATATGGTCGCCATACTTCTTTTTCATCCTGCTGAAGACAGGAGACCTCCAGATGTTGCTCTTTATGCCTGGTTGTGTCGCTGTCAGCTGTAGAGTGTGCTTCAGTCATTCATCTTTTCCTGTTTTGTAGGCTTTTCTTATAGCTGGCCTCATGTTCATAGTTGTCCTGCCTCAGCCTCTTCAGAGCTATTTTCTCAGATTTTAAATGGCTTGTGTCTTAACCACTTTTATTTTTTTAATACTAAAACTATCTGTATGTCTTGGTAATTTGCTTTTATGTTAGCCGAAGTACTATCTGTTACTTAGAAAGTAAAGCTGTCTTATTTCTTTAGCATTTGTTTTCATTCCTTGTTAGATTGACCAACTCTTGTCTTTGTTTCCCTGGATCTAGGACTTTCACTTGGTTTGAACTTTGAGCCTAAAAGTCAGGATTGTCCTGGAAAAATCAGGACAATTATAAGTTGCTAGTTGCCTGGTCCTTGTTTATTTTCTCTCTAGATTTCCTATTTTTATTTATCTATTTATTTTGAGTGGGTGGGTAGGGGGATTTCCTCTTATTAAATGAATCCTGACATTTTTGTCCTTGGTTTTCTTTTATTCTGTTCTGGTAGCTTTCCCCAGCTTCATCTTCCAACCTGTTGATTTTTTTTTCACCCTAGCCCACATATTTACTATCTTATTTTCAAGAGATTGTGTTATGATTCGTTTTTTTCTATATAGAATCCTGTATTTGGTTTATTGAGTTTTGTTTCTTGACTACAGCAGTAGTTTTCTGTGCTTGAATATTGTCTTTTTTGACTTAAGTGCTTGCGTGTTTGCTAGCGTTTGGATAGGTTTTGTTTGAAACTAGGAACTTTTCTTCAGTGTTTGGTAGTGATTGTTTGCTAAGAGTCAAGTGTAAGATAAGAGCGGAAACCTAATTTCTAAGCTGTTAGTTGAGATTTACTGCCTAATGATTCTGTAATGAAATCTTATCTGTGTTACTATTTTTAGATTAGTTTTTTTTTTTTAGGTTGGTAAAATTCCACAGGGAAGATTTGAAACTCCTGTCTGAAAGTGAAGGTGTGTCAAACTTCTGAGGAACTTGAACTGAGAAGAGTCCTGGGGTGTGGCGTGGGAACATGACATATTTATTTGTAACTGGTTGCTTTAAACAAGAATTTCTGTAACTTGCATGTTGTGAAGTATAACGTTCCTGTGTTTCCTGGGTCCAGAAAGTTGCCCAGCTTCACAATTGAAAATTACGCAGGAAATCTGTAATCTGGTCTGGAAATTGGGTAGCTCCATAAACTTCTCATCATTTGATCTTTTGTTTTAACTTCAGAATTACCCCAGAGGTTCTTAGTACCATCAGCTTCTGTGTGTTTAGTGTATGTAGACTCCGCTCTAATTGGTGGTTGTCTCAATTTTCTGCCTTTAGCATTTTGGAGTGCAGTGCCAATGTTTGCTTTTCACTTGGAAAACTGGGTTGTAATTTTAGCTCTTTACCCCCCCTCCCCCCCACAGGGTTTCGCTGTAGCTTTGGAGCCTGTCCTGGAACTAGCTTTTGTAACAGGCTGGCCTCAAACTCACAGAGATCCACCGGCTTCTGCCTCCAGAATATTAGGGTTAAAGACATGCACCACCACTGCCCAGCATTGTGCCACCACCATTCGGCTATGAATAACTTGTTTTTTTTGGGGTGGGGTGGGGTGGGGAAGGTTGAGACAGGGTTTCTCTGCGTTGCTTTGGAGCCAGTCCTGGAACTAGCTCTTATAGACCAGGCTGTCCTCAAACTCACAGAAATCCGCCTGCCTCTGCCTCCCAAGTGTTGGGGTTAAAGGCATGTGCCACCACTGCCCAGTTTAGTTCTTTATTCTTAACCACCTTTGTGGATTTATGTATGAGGTTTGTTTGTGTTTTTTGTTTATTTTTCTTTTTCTTTTCTTTTTTTTTTAATTGGGCAGGGGGAGTTTGAGACAGGGTTTCTCTGTACTCTGAAAGTCAGATTTTTCTTTTAATGGACATTTTCATGACATTTTGTGAAGGGGTAGAATTCAGTCTAAAGACTTTTTTTAATTCAGAAGGCAGGTGTTTTTTCTGTGCACGTGCAAATACTTTTTTTCATGGCACTAGGCATTTCTTTTTTCTTTTTCTTTATTGCTTTCCTTTTTTTTTGGGAGGGGCCCGATGAGACAGGATTTCTCTGTGTAATGGCCCTTGCTTTGTAGACTAGGCTGACCTGGAACTCGGGGATCCACATATCACTGCCTCCCAAGTGCTGGAAATAAAGGTGTATACTATCATTGCTTTGCAGGCTTTTCATTTTTCTGCTACTGTTTATTACTTACCACTGTCACTGTCGTGTTATATAGAAAAATACATAACATGACATTATTAGTATCCTTATCGGTTTTTTTTTCCTCTAAATACTCTTTTTGTGTTTGGTTTTTCAAGGCAATGTTTCTCTGTGTAGCCCTGGCTGTCCTGGAACTCATTTACATAGAAAGAGCTAGATTTAAACTTAGAGATCAGTCTGCCTCTGCCTCCCGGTGATAGATTAAAGGTGTACACTACCACCTCCTGGCTCTTAACAGATTTTTAAGTGATTTATTGTAAGTGAAAGTTGTTTTGCTTTTTTTCCCTGTGTATATTTTGTATATCTATCATCCCCTTTCCTTTGATCTTGAGTGCTTTTGGTTGCTTGAGACAGATCCTTGTGTAACTCAGACTAGGTTTGAAGTTACTGTGTTGTGGAGGTAACATTGAAATAAATTTCTTTCTCTTCTCTGAGATAGAGAGCCTCATGCAACCCAGGCTAATCTTGAACATAATCCTCCCATTTCCAATCCCAAGTGCAAAATTTATAGCATCTTCCCTAAGTGGCTGAATTTTTTTTTAATTGTTGACTAAATATGTTGTCAGTTTTATTCCAGTATGCACTTCTGTTGTGTCTCCTGACCAAAGTGTATGTCAAGACAAACAAAGGCTTAGTAGAGTAGAAAGCACAGGTGTGTGATTACATCAAGAAATTGGGTTGAAAACTAACCTAAAACCAAATGGAGATTTCAAGAATTCTTAAGCTAGTCTTTATTTATTAATTACATTATAATGCTCTGATTCTTTTCCATTCATTTTAACTGTGTAGTTATTCTTTCAAAGGTTATATAGAAGTAAAATACTCCCTGAATGTTTAGTTTATAGTAAGTGTCACTCTGGCCTTTGGATTTGTCTTTAGAGTCTGATTTTGTTTGAAGACTCATTCATCAATTTTCCTGATTATATAAAGATGATCTCTACTTGAATGAGCAGCAGTTTTAACTTAATGAAAAAGATGGAGATACCTAATATGCCATTTTAAAAAAATTATCTGTATGTTTGAGTGTATGTAAGTGCGCAAGGAGCGTGTGAGCATGGTCTATGGAGGTTTGAAGAAGGCCTACCTAGATCTGGAGATAGAGGTGGTTGCCTTCTGTGTGTGAGTGCTGGGAACTGAATCTGGATTGCTAGCAAGAACAGTAAGCTTTCTTAATTGCTGAGTCATCTCTCTTGTCCCGTAGATACCTTGAATTATTTTTTCAACTCATTCTCTCCCAGTGCCCTTCTTGGCGCTTTAAGTACCAGGCCAGGTAGTGGTAGTACACTTTAATCTCAGCAGTGGGAGACAAAGCAAGTATCAGACCAGCTAGGGCTATATCATGAGATTCTGTCTTTGTCCCCCTCCTCTACCCTGTAGTGAATTTTCACCTTAAAAAGATATATCTAAAACTTAAAACTTAATGGAAAAATAGAAGTAATTGAGACCAAATACATACTTGTTCCCTGAAAAAGTTTGCATTCATTTAACATTGTTGGTTCAGTAGTTTTCAGAGAACTTTAGTATTCAGAGTATTGACTTTGGAGTCTTTTCACTATTGAAGTTGTTACATTAAATAGAGCCTATTGCCCAGTATACTGTCATACATGGTACCATTGTTTATGGTGAAGAGGAGGGTGTATGTGTAGATGCTGTCATGGCTTCTTCATTTAAAGAAACAAGCTTTTGGTTATTCGAACTTTAGTAGCAACTATCACTTATAAGGGCATTAGGCAGCTTTCAGAATAATTGTAAAGTGTGCTGGGTTGATTTCTTCCTAATTATGTTCTAAAAATTGGTCATTCCACTAATCTTTAGTTTCAGGCTCATGGCATAAATGAAATAATGAAATACTGTCTTACATACTGTGTTCTTTCTGATTAGCTTTATGTAAAGTAGCCAAAATGGATCAAGGGGTAGTGTAAAATTAATGAGAGTGAATTTTTTCTTTTTTTCCCTTCCTCCCTCCCTCCCTCCCTCCCTTCCTTCCTTCCTTCCTTCCTTCCTTCCTTCCTTCCTTCCTTCCTTCCTTCCTTCCTTCCTTCCTTATTTATTTGGCTTTTCAGGACAGAATTTCTCTGTGTAATAGCCCTAGCTGTCCTGAAACTAGTTCTGTAGACCAGGCTGGCTTCAAACTCATAAAGTTTAGCCTGCCTCTGCCTCCTGAGTGCTGGGATTAAAGGCATAGCACCACCACCACCCAGTTAAATTGAATTCTTCAAGTCCAGAGTATATACCAGGGAAATCTCAGGAGCTAGAGGGTAGAGGACCTGGGAAAGGCAGGACTGCTCTTGTGAGGCTTGTGTTGAGTGATTGGACTGATCCTAAAAGATCACGGAAAGAGTTGGTAGGTTTTTTAAAAAGGTTTCAGGACACTTAATTCATGACAACTTAGAAAATTCAACTTTTCTGTTTCTCATATAGGTTTAAGAAAGTCTACCAAGAAGCGCAGTGAGTCCCCACCTGCTGAGCTCCCCAGTTTGAGGAGGAGCACACGTCAAAAGACCACGGGCTCCTGTGCTAGTACCAGGTAATTTGAATTTTTGAGCTTCCAGTTTTTATTTACCGTCTTTTGCTTGAGTGTTTCAACTTTGTTTCAATCTTTCTGTACATCTTAAAATTACCAACTAATTTTTCCTTCCCTTCTCCCTTTTTCTCCTACTCCAAATTGTCTCCCATTTTCTCCCCCTCTTTCCGTTCCCTTCCATTGCTGTGATAGGGTCTTCGGTTGTGACCAAAGTAGCCTGGGACTTAATATTTACTTGCCTCAGTCTCTTAAGTTATGGGCTCACAGGAGTATGCTACCATACCCAGCTCAGTAATATAGAGAATGTAATTTACATATTAAGTAAAAGTAATGGAATAACTTGACAACTTTATGCAAAATTTTTAAAAAGTTAATTCTATTTTTGTAGATAGGGTTTTTTTTTTTTTAAAAGTTGTGTGTGTGTGTGTGTGTGTGTGTGTGTCCGTCCCTGTCCCTGGCTGTCTTGGAACTTGCTCTGTAGGCCAGGGTGGCCTCAAACTCAGAGATCCATCTTCCTCTGGAGTGCTGGGATTAATGGCATGTGCCACCATGCTTGTCCAAACAAACAAACAACAACAATAAACACAAAGAAAAAGCAACCAACAGCAACCACAAGAACCAGTTTTTTCTAAGTGGGTCAGTGCCGTAAACATTCAGTCATTCTAGTCATATCTAATTCCTATTGCAATAATTGTCAACAGAACTAAAGAGAAAACTCAGCCAAGTGTGATTGGGCTGAGAATCCTATAGCACTTGAAGGAAGAGGCAAATAGATCTCTGAGTTTGAAGCCTGATTGGTCTACATAGCTAGTTCCAGGGTAGCAAGGGCTGCATAGTGAGACCCTATCCCATAACAAATGAATAAAAAACATCAAAATGAAAGCCCAACTTAATAAGGCCTGAAAGGAGTCACACAAACCATGTCATTTTTCGACACATTTATATTTTTTCTCTTTTGGAAAAAACATTTTTACAGTTATTACCATTATTTAGACATTAGGTTGGCACTCTGGTGGCAAAGGTAGGCAAAATTCTACTAGTTAAAGGCAAACCTGGTCTACGTAGTAAATCCAGGCCAGCCAAGACTATATAGTGAGATGCTGGCTGGGGAAAAAAATGCACAGTTCTACAAATAGATTTCCAGATTAGATTCATTTAAAGAAAGGTGTGGACATTCAGTGTGATGTGATTGAACCGAAAGGATGACTACTTTAATGGCTGTATCACTAGGTGTGGTGTTACACACCTTGTTTTTAGTCCCAGCACTTAGGAGGCAGAGGCAGGCAGATCTCTCTGAGTTCGAGGCCAGCCTATTCTACAGAGTTCCAGGACAGCCCAGGCTGTTAAACAGAGAAATTCTTTCTTGACATTCTCCCCCTCCCCCCAACACACACACCCCAAACAAATACATACATACATACATACATACATACATACATACATACATACATACATACATACATACATACAAACAAACAAAACCCTGGCCAAAATCAGAGGAAAGAGCACAATTTTGAACAATCATGTGCATGCTAGGAACTTTGAGATAAGGTCGCACTTACTGGGATTAAAGGTACATGCCAAATAAAGGTTTATTTTAGAGCCAAATATCAACTCTTCCCTTTTTTCTTTTTTTAATTTATTTTTTGAGACCAGGTTTCTCTGTAGCTTTGGAGCCTGTCCTGGAACTAGCTCTTGTAGTCCAGGCTGGCCCAGGATTCACAGAGATCCTCCAGCCTCTGCCTCCGAGTGCTGGGATTAAAGGTGTGTGCTACCTCTACCTGGCTAACTTTTCCTCTTTTAAATGTAGTTTCTTCTAGAAAACGCAGTAAAAATAGTAATGGGTCACCGATTTTTAGCCTGACTTATTTCTGTTCAGATTTAAGTAGGCAGTTAAATTTTTGAATGGTTATTTCATAAGACAGTCAGTTTTGATCAACTTTTAGTGTTTAATGATGACATGAAGAGAGAATTTGACTTTTTCTTTTTCTTTTTTTTTTTTTTTAATGAGACAGGTTCTCCCTATATATCCCTGGGGGTCCTGGAATTTACTGTGTAGTCCAGGCTGGCCTCAAACCCAAAGATCTCTCTGTGCTGGGATTAAAGATTTGTGCCACAGTGCCCAGATAGAATATGAATTCTTCATAGCCTGAGAATAAAAAACTTCTGTTTTCTGTCCTCCACATACATTTTTTCAATATTACTTTCAAAGTATCTAGAATTAGTGTAACTGACTGCATTTGAGGTTTCTTATTAATACCTTTGAGGCCTTGTGAGAAAATAATTCTGAGTTCTACAGAGCTTTAGTCACATTTTGGGCCAAGTTTTCAATTTTTCTTAAAAAAAATGAAAAAATCATTTTCTAAAATAATCTTAATGTTTATTGATAATGTGGAGGTGCTTTTAGGGGTCAAAGGTGACTGATCTTCTTGAGCTGGAGTTACAGGCAGTTGTGAGCTTCCCTATGTAGATTCTGGGAGTTCAGAATTGATCTCTGATCATCTAGAAGAAATATATGCTCTCTTAACTGTGGACCCAACTCTGTAGTACTCTCTCCACCTTTTAGTCTTACCAAAGGGTTATAGTTTAAATTTGCTGCATGTGAAGTCAGATAATTTAATGTTAATATAATTTTCTTTTTCTTTCACTGCACCCTTTTGTTACACATGCCTTGTGATCAGTGCATGTAAAATTTCGGTATACATGGTCATGTTGTGCACAAGCTGTCTAACATACTTACATTAAACAGTCTTGGTCTATAACCTTTTATGAATTTTTAAGGTTTTTTATTTTTTATGCCTTGATGACCTAATGAGCTTGTGGGCTTCTTTCAGAGAAACAGTCTTTGGGTAACATCTTGTATATACAGAGTGTTTCGCCTAGAGTATTGTGAAAATTACATGTTGAATGTATTTAAATCTCATTTGCAGCTTGGTACTAACTTAGGTTTTGAATGATTTCTTTATTTTTGAAGGAAAGATTATTTAAGCCCACTCCTGTTTAGAGTTGGCTAAAAATAAACTCAATTATTCAGGTGAATTGAGAGCTTCATTTTCATGCTCATTGAACCAATTCTCTTTGTGTTACTCGACACTATCAGTTTGCACTTACAGTCTGTCCTTAAAACAGACCTCCTCAAAGTCATATATGGTGTTCATAAGAATTAAACTCCTTACAGTTTTGCGTTGTTAAGATATTTGATTTAGATGATTTGGGTAGTCTGATATAAGAGTATGGGCATGCTGATGTCTCTGTTCTTTTGATCCTACTATTGTTGCTGTCATTCTGTAAGCCATTGTCTATGTTTGGAAGTGAGTTTGTGTTTTAAATGTGTAGATTTTTTTTTCCTCCTCCAGGAAGATTCACTTTTCCATTTAGCTGGAAGTGTTTAAAGTCATGTCTGTCTGTAAAGATGACAGTAGCTCCAGTGACAGAAGCTTGTACTGTGTGAGCTGTAACTTGGGAAGAATTTCAGAAATACAAAGTCTCAGTGATTTTTCTATAACAGTTTTTATTTAAAAGGGAGAAGAAACTGGCTTTGTGCTGTGTGAATTTGAGCTTTGTGTTGTCTATACATTGCTCCTTGTGCCTTGGTAATGCTGACTGTGATGACATTTCTCTGTTGCAGTCGGCGAGGCTCTGGCCTGGGCAAGAGAGGAGCAGCTGAGGCCCGGCGGCAAGAGAAAATGGCAGACCCAGAAAGCAACCAGGAGACAGTAAATTCCTCAGCTGCCCGGACAGATGAAGCTCCTCAAGGAGCAGCAGGTAGATTGGCACTTCTTAGTTCTGAGACATTTTCTTTTGTCTTAAAAATTTATTTTTGGATGATTTTTTTTAAAAAATTTATAAGTAAGATAAAGGAGGGAACAGAATTACCATAGATGTTACCATCAAATACCTCCCCCACCTATTTTGTTGTAATAATAGATTGGGTGTTTTGATTAGTAGAGTAGTAGGTTCATTGTTATAATTTAAATTATCATCCAGTTCATACATTTACTAGTTACATTCAGAGGGCTTTATACGAAGGTGTAAATTTTCCATTTAAGGTTTTTATATATGGATCAATATACAATTGTTTTAGTGAATTTAATTTTATAATAAAAATGTAAGGATGTACTTGATTTGTAAGCATATGAATCTTAACTTAGCATTTTCTAAGCCCTAAAAATTTATTTTGTTCTGAAGATACTATAATAATAGTATTTAGATTACTATGGGCTTTTAAATTTTTTTCTTGATAATCTTTGGGTGTCGTTCCCCCCACACACAAGAAAAAAAGTGCATTTTTTTTAGCTTTAAGTATCTGTTACCATTACCATAATTGTGGTAAGTGAATTTTAAAACCTAGTGTAAAATTGTTGTTTCAGAACAGAATTAACACTGTAATTCTTCATTTATGAATGTGTATGTATTTCTACAATCATGCTACATCAAATTTAGTTGCAAAGCATATACAAACTTTTTAACAAAGCTCTTTTATGTAGTGTGATTTGATATTAGAATATACAATAGTTTTCTTTGTGCCTGTGGTTGGTAATAAATTAGATTGCTGGAAAGGTCTGGTTACTTATGGTTATTGTACTCTGCTTAGCTAGGCTTATTTTGAAGTCATTACTGTATCTAAATTTTTAAGAAAAATTATACAGTGAATTTGTAGCATCTCTTCTATTAGGGATTAAATTTTTAAAGAGTCCCCTCTTTTTCTAACTAGTTAATTGGTAAATATTTGGAAGAATACAAGCTATATCACCTGCAGGCTCATTCAGGCTGTTGATAATAACAACAGAGCCTCTCCTTTTCAGTATTGAACATCACTTCCTATCCTTTCGTTATTTATTTCAAGTCAGAATATGCAGGTCAGTCATCAAATGAGTGACAGAAATGAAATGTCTGAATTCATTGTTAGTTTACTGTTAAAGTAATTATAATTGTAACACCGGTTCACTTTGCAGATGTGGCTTTAAACATTCCCCCACATAATACCATTGACTATTCAAAACAACCTGCTGAGGTGTGAGTTCTGTTTCTGCCATTTTATAAATGAGGGAAAACTGAGGCACACATTGGTTAAGCTTTCCCAGCGTTCTAAGCTAAGATGTATGACGCTTCAATCCAGGTCATAGAAACAAAGTACAGCTGTGTTCTCTCCCTAGGGGTGGAAGAGTTTAAATTATGTGTATACATTTCAAGGCTAGAAAGGAGAAGGGTGGGTAGATTTGGTCTTCGATACATTATCTAAGGATAAATGCTTCAAGTGACTGTAGTGTGTTTTATTGTCATTTACATTTGAAATCGCTGTGATAGAGAGCGCCCCCCCGTCTTTTTTTGATGAAATATTCACATGGATGTTGACTGCTGTTAGAGTAGCATTGAGTTTAGTAATTATTTTATGTATAGCAGTAATTCCTCTGGCTTGAGGTAAAATACTGTGTATAAAATACAAACCAAAATTAGCACAGAGGACACATTTGGGGTGATTTGAAGTACTTTTTGATGTCTGTCTTTTGAATGTTCTGATGTTCTGTAGTTGGCAAGGGAAAATAGGCAGTATCCTGGTACTCACTTTTTATATCAAGACTTCATAACTTCAAGAAATGGTCAGGGTCATATCCTAGAAAGCATTATTTTCGTTGTTTTTAAGACAGGGTCTCTACCTGGCTCTCTGCTTATGTCCAGTTTTTATTTTCCTCTATTCTGTCATTGATGCCTTTTGGTTTTATTTTGTTTTGAAATTAAAACTATATAAAAATTAAAGATTAACAGTCCTATAAACAACAAAAGATAGGTTCTCACTATGTAGTTCGGGCTGGCCTGGTGTCACTCTGGCTTCCAACTCACAGAGCTTGCCATGTTTTCTCTTCTAAGTGCAGGGATTAAAGGTGTAAGCTACCATACCCAGCACGCAGTTTCTTTTCTTTCTTTTTTTCTTCTTTGATTTTTTTGAGACAGAGTTTCTCTTTTTAACAGCCCTAGTTGTCCTGGAATTAGAGCAGGCTGGTTTTGAACTCACAAAGATCCTCCTGCCTCTGCTTCCTGAGTGCTAGAATTAAAGGCCTGCACCAGCACTACCATTTTTAATGCCTTCTCTTTCCGTTTACTTTGGTTATGAATAAAGTTTTTGGGCTTGACTAATGAATTTTTGCGTTAACAGCTATTTTTTTTTTAAACAGCTATTTTTTTCATTAAGTTAGCTTAAAGGCTAGATTAATCTGAATGCTTAATTTAGTACAACAGTATGTAAAGGGAACTTCACATCATTGGACAATTGTGTCAGACTTGGAAAGAGCTACCAAGGTCTGGGGGGAACTCAGTGACTAAGAGCTGTTGCTGCAGAAGCAGGAAGGTTTGAGTTGAGATTCCTTAGTACCTCTTTAAAAAGCTGGACTTGGCCTCTTGTGTTTACAGTATTGTAACCCCAGTGTTGGTCTAAGCCAGCATATGGAGACACTGTTTCAGGAGTAAGCCTGGTACCCATAGATGGACAAACCTGATGTCTTCCCTTGGCCTCTACACACTAGGGGCTGGCAAAAAGTTCAGTTTCTTCATTTTGAATGATAGCAAATTTGTCACTATTGGCAACTTAACCTTTTGAAAAAGAAAAGTACCTATCCTTTTTATAGAGTGGTTTTGGGAGGAAGGTCACACTATTAGAGTTACACTGTAATAGAATCATAACATCCTTTTGGCCTATTACTGTTATTGAGAATTAGACCTAAGGCCTGACTGTCTTTTGTCACTAAACGGGGACCCTAATTAAGTTTCAAAAGTTGCATTTCTTGGTTATCATCTTTCTCGAAATGTAGTTTGCTGTGTTTATTATGAAATTTATTAGAAATATAGACATCTTTTAATGATTGTAGATTCTTAGGCATTTTATGTTTAATTTTGCTTGCTTTCCCATACTTAAAAAAGCCACTTGAACAAACTGGGTCTTAATTAGTACCTAAAATATTATTACTTGTTGATAGGGCTTGGTACAATGATTGTAACTGAATTAAAATTTCCAGCTGAGGGGTGTGTTTTAGAAGTATAGTTTAGAGTGTAGGAGTGAAGCCTGGCTCTCTGGGTTCTAACCTGATTACTAGGTGGCATGAGCAGTTGAAGTCATGAAGCTTCATTTTTTCCTGTGCATGAAGAATATTTGGGTGGTTGATGGCAATTCAGCATATATGCGTATTAATTCTTCCTCATAAGTAGCTTTGTATGGTGCGGTTTAGTCTTTTTATCTTCTGTGTTAATCTTAGATGCTTTAACTGTGAAATTGTTAATATTGGGATTGTAGTTGGAAAACGACAGCAAGACAGTTCATAAAAAATACATACAGCTTTGTCCTTATCAGTTATATTAACAAATAACTAATGGACTAGATTTGACCTATGGGCTACTGTTTGTTTGCTTTTTTTCTAAATTATATTTAAGAATTAAAGAGTCTGGTGAAGTTAATACAATATGTAAAGAAACATTTTCTAAAAATGTAGACTTGGTTAGTGACTGGCACATTGGCATCTTTTACTTTTTAATGGGGTCTTGTGGTTTGCGTGTGTGTGTGTGTGTGTGTGTGTGTCCCCTCTGCTGGTGATGAACTTGCCACCATGCCCTGCTCAGAAGAATTCCCAAATTTATGTCAGTCATAAACCTCTGTGTTCTTGCCTTGCATTCTGTCAATATCCAGTAAGTAGGCTGATACTGTTAATGATGTAGTCATACGTAGACCAAACCTATTTTTGAAACTGTGTGTGTCTCAGCATACACTTAGTGATTTAGCAGACTACTAGTTTCTCTAAGACTTATAATATCTGCTGCTGTTAAACTGGTTTTGTTTTTTATTTGGTTCATATATATTGTGTAGTAGAAGCCTTCATTCTACTTTAATTTTTGGCATCTTTCCTCTTTTTCATAACTTCATCGCAATTCTTTGCACTTATGTGTAAATTGTAATGTATGTCTTCAGTAGTTCATTCTGAAAGGAAGAGTGTATATAATCTCTTGCAATTAGAGAAAACAGATAAAAGATTATTACACTTCTGAACTATAATTTAGAGCCTGACTTGATTGATGAACGGCAGAGGAATTGAGGAGAAAGCTGTTTCAAGGGCTTGAAGGTTGCGAAGTTTATGCTTATGTTTATAAAAGTAGCTGAGCTCTCTTTTTGCTCCTAAATTTTATGGAAGGGATTGTAGAATGGCTGAGTGTGTAGGAAGACACATTTAATTTATTATAGTCTGTAAACTTTGGTTTTTCTTTAAGGTAAGTCAGACATACAAGATTAAATACTCCTCCTAATCCTTACCTCCCTCTCCCCAAGCCTCTAGTTCTGTTGCAGGGGCTGTTGGCATGACCACCTCTGGGGAGAGTGAATCGGATGATTCTGAGATGGGACGATTACAAGGTAAAGAGAGCTATTGAGCTTGCAAGAAATGATTATCACAGGCTGCAGATCCTCCTATTCTTGAATTGAATCAGTTCATATATTTATATTCACCTGAATGTTGTCTAGCAGTTCTAGGTATACCTGCTCCTCTGGAGAAAAAAATGTATTTCATGACAACATGGTATTTTGAGTTCTGAAATGACCTGTCTGCGTCTTCGTTTTTACTGTTTAACCAAGCAAAGCCTCATATTTTTTTCAAAAAATTAATCCACATGATTACATGTGTAATTGGCTTTAACAATAAATCAACAAAACACCTCAATATGTTGTTACTCTATGGTATCTAACACCATAAATACATCTAATAGGGTGGGTTTTCCCCAAGTCCCATGTTTTTTTGTAAACTCTAGTTAATTTTCTTTTTTTATTTTTATTAATGTTCTCAGAGCCTTTAAGATAAAATACAATCTTGTATTATATGTACTCCATGTTTGAATAGGTGAGCTTGTACTTAAATCTCAGATAATGGATTTTCAATAGATTTTCAATATAAGACTTAAAAGAAATATTATGTGTCAGCTTCACATTGCTTTACAGTTCCTGAGACATAACAAGTTTTTATAATTTCTTCTGTGGTCCCACTTACAAACATAGCTTTTCTTTGTTAATTGGTAAAAATGATTTTCATGGTTTTGGACAGGTTTACCAAAATCTCTCTGGAAGGTAATGTTAATGGAAAAACGAGTCAAGGGCTCTTATTATATATGACTTTACTTAAAATACTTAATTTATCTCATGGTTTCTTCTTACATAGTTTTGATCAGGATATGTTTTAACTTCTCCCTAAAACTTCAATATATTTGAAGATGTCATGGGGCTCTTTAATTTGTAGTAACTAAATTTGTTTATGTCTGAGATCTTAGAAATTTAACTTAGTTTCTCTTAAAATTCAGAGTGGAAAGTAACATTGGGATGTGTGAGATGAGTCACTTCCTTGACATTTTTAGATAAGAACAACTTTTTAAATCAACTCAACTACTCCCCTGCCTTTTTTTTTTTTTTTTTTCCTTTAGCCCTGTTAGAGGCCAGGGGTCTTCCTCCTCACCTGTTTGGTCCTCTTGGTCCTCGGATGTCACAGCTTTTCCATAGAACAATTGGAAGCGGAGCTAGTAAGTGAATACTTTAAAATGTTTTCTTCCTTGAAGTCTCTGAATAATTAGTTAAGTGTTACTCTTATTGGTTACTTGTTGATATAATAATTTAACATCTTTTAGATTTCCTTCTGTACTTTTGTTTTTGACTGCTCGATTGGAATCACAAATCCAGATTTTTATTGAAAAAATTATTTTTCTAACTGTAGGAAAGAATCATAGTTATGTCATCTGATTACATGTTTTCAGTTTATTTTTTTATCTGAAGCTTTATAAAGTTTACCCCATAAGACAGTGTTAACATGATCCTGAAAGGGACAATTTCTCAGCAGAATTACTTCTCACCAGACATAATAGTGACTATAGTCTTGATTTATAATGGAAAGTCCTGTCGTATAGTTAAAAGTCCAGTTAAAATCCTTTTTTACTTAACATTTGGGTTTTTTTATAACTTCATAGTCAGCTTATTAACTAATATTTATCATTAAGTATTTGAAGTTTTAAAAATAAAATAAAGTCTTACAGGTGGTATTAGTGTGTGCATGTTTGAGTATGTGCTTGATTTGTGTGAGTGCACATTGTAGGACCAGTTGTGGTGGTCTGAAGGGTACTTTAGAGTTGGTCCTCTCGAACTTTGTATAGGTTTAAGGATGGAACCCATCAGGCTCATGTACCAAGCATCTTTATTTTCTAAGCCTTATTTTCTAGTTAAAATATTGCATTTTAAGCTGGGCCTAATCCTAGCACTGGGGAGACAGAAGCAGGCAGATTTCTGAGTGAGTTCAAGGCCAACCTGGTCTACAAAGTGAGTACCAGGACAGCCAAGGCAAAACAGAGAAACTCTGTCTCAACCAAAAAAATGAAAACAAAAATGATTTTTTGCATTAAGATTTTATACCTGAATCTTTCTTCTGTTGTGCCCCCCCCCCAACCAACAAAAATCAGCGGGCTAGAGAGACAACTTAGAAGTCAAGAGCATTGACTGTTCTTCCAGAGCACCCAAGTTCAATTCCTAGCACCCACATGGTAGCTTACAACTGTCTGTAACTCCAAGATCTGGTATTCTCACACAGACATACATGCAGGCAAAACAACCAAACAACTCATTTCTGACTTTTATTAGCAAGAAAACTTAAAAGCATTTGTGTTTTTGTTTCCCTACATCTCGGGTGGCATATTCTGCCACAAAATTCTCTTTTTGAGAGTTTTGTGAGTTATAAAATAGAGCCCAGGCTTAATTATAACTGAGTCCTTGGGTCTCCCATGTATTGGGATTATGGGTAGACACTACCATACGTGTCTTTTGAACTCTTGAATATTTATTTAATACTATTTACTAGATGGCTGGTATTATACTGATCATAAGTACATTTAAGCAGAATTGTTTTCTACATGGCCTTTCTACCTTGGTCACAAGTAATACAGTATGTTAAAAATGCAGAGTGTAGTATCAGTATAGTGAAAGAAAACATAGTAAGGATGTAGGCCGGTTAGGAATGGAGAGAGGTTGTCTGATTAGAGAAACTTCAGAGACATGAGGATTTTATAGATATATAAATGTAGTTAGAAACTAGCAGTACATAGATCCCACAGAAAGAATGTGTACTGTGTGAGATGTGGGCCTGAGTTTGCATATTTAAGAAACAAACCAGCAACAGGAAACCGTGGACAGTGATAAATGATGAAGCCCAAAAGGTACGTACAGCTACCAAGTTGCAGAGTATCCTGGTAGGGCAGCCACAAGGTTGAGTGATGGGAAGTGGCATGAGATAATAAACACAACCCAGACCCAAGTTGAAAACTGAATAGTCTTCAGCAATTACTGCTTCATGTATATCCTCTGCCCATTCCTTTCACACTAAAAGCATCTGTATATTCTTTACCATAAGCTAAAAATAAGCAAGCATAGTTTAAAAGGTTGATTATGTTTAAGAAATATTGCTGTTCTCAAAAATTAAAAACTTTGTTTAGTATGATTCATACATTGCAGTCAGTTTATGCTTTTTTGTTTTTCTAAAATTATTTTGCCATTTCATTAAGTTTAAGATTGGCAAGTTAGGTCTGAGCCTTTTAAGTTTGATGACATTGAAATTCCTTATCTAGCTGGTTGAGATGCTACACACCTCACTAATATTTACTATGGGTGAGTTTTTTGCTTGCATTATCTCTGCACTGTTTGCATATCTGGTGCCCACTGAGTCCAGGAGAGGACATCAGATATTTTAGAACTAGAGAGAAATGGTTGTGAGCTACCATGAAGGTGTTGAGAATTGAACCTGGGTCCTCTGGCATACAAGTCATTGCTGTTAACCACTGAGCCATCTCTAGCCCTATATATATATTTAAATATTTATTTGTGGTGTGTATGTCAACTGTCCATTTGTGTGTCCTTGTGCATGTGTATGCATATGTGTGGAGTGGCCGTCACAGTCTAGCAAAGGGAGATGAATTCTGTAGAGCTGGTGTTACAGGAAATTGTGAGCTGCCTGGTGTGGATGCTGAGAACTGGACTTGGGTCCTCTCAATGATCAATGATAACTCCTATCTGCTGATCCATTTCTCCAGTCCTTATCCATATTCTTCCTTGTGTTTGAACTAAATTCCAGATATTACATAATTAGAACCTTTTGTTATATAGGTATTTTTTTTTAACACAAATACACATTTACTGCTCTCATATTTATTCCTCAATGGTATCTAACATTAGATTTCTTTTGTTTAAAACAGTTTACATAAATTGCTAGTTCTTGTGTCTGTTTCAGATTTGTTTGTGTTTGTTTTAAAAATTACTTTGATTTTATGTTTGTTTTGCCTGACTGCATGTTTGTGTGTATATGCACGATATGGATGCAGTGTCTTCAGAAATCTCAAGAGGGAGTCATAATCACTAAAACTGTAGTTAATCTCCTTGTGAGCGTTGAGAAACCAGTCTGTTCTTAGAAGAGCAAGTGTTCTTAATCTCATGTATCTAGACCTGGAGTTGACACCTGTCCACCCCTTTTTACCCAGTGAAAAATGATCACTCAAAATGATAGTATGTTTTTATGCTAAGGATTATAGTACTGTTGATGTGTCCCATGTACCTAATGATCCGGGTTTAATCTTTGGAACCTACATAGTGGAAGGAGAGATCTTGTTTTCCTAGGTATACTTTCTGCCACATACAAGTAGAAACTTAAACACACAAAAGAATTACATAATTTCTGGTTGTTCCCTAGGAAACTAAACTCAAGTTTCAAAGTAATGATAGTTACAAGATGATAGCATTTAGATCAAATTTCTGAGAAATATTTAGTGGAAATACATAAAAGATGACTTTCCCTTTTGTTTGATTACATAGTATAGTTGCTATAGGGAAATATTTTTTTCTTATTATTTGCCTAATTTTCTAAATAGTGGTTTTAACATCCTTTTAGGTTATAAAGGAGTGTTTTGTTGTGGTGGTGAAAGGGTTTTTTTAAATAAGAAAGTAAAAGACATTTATTCAGCTTCATGATCAGACTATTACATTTAGCCATCAACAGCATGGGTGAGAAAAGGTCTACAGTAAAACCCTTTGTTGGAAGGCTTTACACTTTCCCCAGAACAGAAACTAAAATAACCTGTTATACAATTAGTCACAAATACAGTCCTGGAGTTTTTTTTTTCCCCACATGAGTATTGTCTAAAACATGTCGTCTTTGTAGCAGCCAGGCCCTGCCACTGCTGTGCTTGGCTGAGGTCCCAATCTGCTGTAACCTGCAGCTTCCCTGTCACTTCTCTGGCTCTCCTCTCCTGCTAAGTTTCGTTTCCTGGCTGTAATTCAACCTGCTGCCACTGCCATAGCTGCTGCTGCTGGAACCACAGAGCCACCTTGGTTTCGTGGTTTAGTAAAGTACTGGCCTCCACCACCATAAGGGCCAGCACTTCTGCCTCCAAAGTTTTCTCCTTTCATTGGTCCAAAATTTGAAGACTGATTGTTGTAATTGCCAAAATCATTGTAGCTTCCACCACCTCCAAAATTGCTTCCATCACTACCAAATCCATTATAGCCATCCCCACTGCCACCGTATCCACCACCACCACGGCTGCCACCGCAGCCACCATGACCACTGATGTTTCTCCCTCAACCAAAATTGTCATTGCCCCCAAAACCACCTCCACGACCACCACCAAAGTTTCGGGAACCACTTCAACCTCTTTGGCTGGATGAAGCACTAGCCATCTCCTGCTTGGATGGGGCTTTTCTTACTTCACAGCTGTCTTGTCCACAGAGTCATGGTCATCAAAGGTGACAAAAGCAAAACCTCTCTTTTTTTCCACTGCCTCTGTCAGTCATGATTTCAATCACTTCAATTTTCCCACACTGCTCAAAATAATCTCACGTGATGTTCTTCCGTGTCTTCTTTAATACCACCAACAAGGATCTTTTTCACGGTTAAGTGGGCACATAGTCTCTGAGAATCCTCTCTTGACACAGCTCTCTTAGGTTCCACAACTCTTCCATCCACCTTATGTGGTGTTACATTCATAGCGGCATCCACTTCCTCTACAGTGGTGTGTGTAACAAACCCAAAGCCCCTGGATCGTTTGGTGTTTGGATCTCTCATTATCACTCAGTCTGTGAGTGTTTCCCATTGCTCAGAAATGGCTCCGCAGCTGTTGCGGCTCATTGGGAGACTCTGACTTAGACTTGACCACAGGGAAATGAGAGCCTTCAGCGATGCTTCCTCAGCCGTGTCAATAGGCAGAAAGTTTTTTTTTTTGTTGTTTGTTTTTTGGTGAAACTGGGAATACATTATTATAAGCAGTGAACTTGCACTTATTCCAGATATTTTAGTGATTTTTCAATTATATTTACTTTGTCCTGTTTGATTATAGGATCTTTTGGCGGTTACTTCCTAATCCTTTTGTTTTGTTCTGTTTGTTTCTGTTTTTTAACAGTCTCTGTATCATATAGCTTTAGCTGTTCTGGCTATGTAGGGCTGACTGTCCTGAGCATACAGAGAGCCTAAATGCTGAGATTAAAAATGTGTGCAAATACACCCTTATAATCTTTAGTTAAAAGAAATGTTTTTGAAACAGAGCCTTACTTACTGTCTTAGGCTAATTTATATAACCCAGGCTGGCCTTGAATTTGGCTTTCTGAGCTTTTTTGATAGTTTCCTTGCTTTCTAGTATAAGAAAATGAGCTAAATTCAAGTCACCTTGCATTTCCCTCCTGTCTTAAATTGGGCATCATGTTAGACTTTCCTGCTTTATTTTCTATGAAAACAGGGTTTTTGGATCAAATGGTAGGTGTCCACAGTTATTAGCTACGAATTTCCTGCTGTGGAGCTCTACCACCCTGTATTTATCATGTATAACAATATTATAGTGTTGTATTTTGTGGCTTTTATAAAACTTAAGGTGAGAACTGTTAACATTTTGATACTCATCTGGTATTATTTGTGATAATCTTTTCTACTAAATTGTCAGTTTAAAGGTTTCCCTAGAAATTATTATATATAGCCTTGGTTTAGTATATCTTACTTTATTAAATAATTTGTCATATCTCAAACAGTATAAGAATTGTAATGGTTTAGTTTCTGGTCTCCTCTGTGACTGTTGTATGAAACATTTCTTATAAATTTGATAACACTTAATTATTGTTTTAGATGCATTGTAAAAAATGTTTATTCTTTCCATTGTGCTTAATTTCTGCTTGCATGATTTTCTTTCGGCTGGAGAAAGAAAATCATGTATGTCGTAGGAGTTAAGGGTGACCAATAGCAATCTCTGTTTTTGTTTGAAAAATTATTATGCCTTAAATTTCAAAGGCTATTTTTTCATTCTTTATCAGCACCCTCCCCAGTTGCCATAATTTATCTCCATTAAGCTTTTCTTTTGATTTTTGCTTTCATTTTGTAGGATTTTCTTTTTCCTGTGAGCAACGGAGTGTGTGTGTGTGTGTGTGTGTGTGTGTGTGTGTGTGTGTGTGAGTGTGAGTGTGTGTTTTAGTTAACATTTCTCTGTGTAGAACTCTGTAGACCAGGCTGGCTTTGAATTTAGAGGGCTGCTTGCCTCTGTCTACCTAGTGCTGGGATTAAATGTGCCACTACACCTAATAACAATTTGTTTTTTCTAAAAGTCGTCTGCTACAATCTTTTGCTACCTATTTGCTTTGTATTGAGTTAATTTGAAATGCTGTGTTTTTTCGGTTCTAGGCAGTTCTTTGATTCTTTATTTCTGTTGAAATTCTGTAGTGCCCCGTCCTTTGTTTTCTTTGTTGGTAGTACTGGAGCAATTGAACCTTGTGCATTACACTGATGAGCCATATTCCCAGCCCATTGCTTGTGTTTTTCAGAGTATTTGTAGTAGTTAATATCCTAGAAGTGTTGATTTTTTTTTTCCTCTTTATAATTCTTAGTCTTTGTATTTCCAATTTTTATCAGTTAAGCTAGTATTTTTTTTTAATTTATGTATAAAAGAACTGAAGAGACTTGTCAGGTAACTCCTGGTAGTCATCTTTCCCTCCTTATCTTCATAAAATATAAAATGTTAGAATTCTGTGATGTCCTGACTAGGACCAATCTAGCCCTGCTTGATTTTGCTTTGTTTGTTTGTTTTAATGTGTGCATTGCAGTTTATGTGGAGGTCAGGGGACAACTGTCAAGAGCCACTTTTCTCACGCCAGCGTAGGATCCACAGACTCAGCTCAGTTGGGCTGGGCCATCTTCCTTACTCCTGCTTCCTTTTCTGTAGCCTGAGAACCAGGAATGTCTTTATAGCTTTAAGTGCCTGGAAAAAAGTGAAACATATTTTGAGTTGAAAATTAAGTGAATTTCAAATTTTGCTTTCCATAAAGTTTTAATGGATCAGAGCCATGTTCATTAGTTTGGTACTGTCTGTGTGTACTTTTGAACTATAATACTAGAGTCAGAATTGGGATAGCTATGGTGGAGCTATAGAAAATGTTGGCCTGCCCAATTCCTGATCTCCAGTGTTTATTGGAATGTTGGTCTTTGGCTATGTGGGAGGTTCCTGAAATCCTTACATGCAAATATAAGGATGTGACTAGTAATTGCAATACTGGGCTTTCCCTTTCCACCTCAGTTGATGTTTAAACTGATATTACAAACTGCTGGTAGCTTCACAAGAACCAAAGCAGTAGTATCTCATTCTCGAACTTGTCAGTTATAATTTCAGTGCCAGCCTGAATACTTTTATTAAGTGCTGGTGAATTCAGTAATTCCAGTTTTGCTTTATGAAGCCTTTTGTAACATGAGGGCCTGCTTGTTGGGGTTTCTGTTCTGCTCAGTTCCCATCCCCAGTTCCTGCAGCCATTTAGCCCCAAAGAAAATCACACAGAGGTCTCCAGAAGATTATAAACTGATTGGCCCATTAGCTCAGGCTTCTTATTAGCTCTTGTAGCTTATATTAACCCATTATTCTTATCTATGTTAGCCACTTGGCTCAATACCTTTTTCAGCGGGGCAGGGGAGCTTCCTTCTTCCCAGAATACTCCTGTTCTCATTGACCCACCTCTACTTCCTGTCTGGTTTTCCCACGTATACTTCCTGCCTGGTTAATGGCCAATCAGCATTTATTTAAATCATGATTGACAGAATACAGACAATTCTCCCGCACCAGCCTTTGAAATATGTAACATGAACTCAGTTGGTCTTTACTCCTAATTTAGTGTTTGTGATCTTTGCAACATAATGGGAAACAATTTTTTTTATATACTTGATTTCAGCATAGGTAGTAATATCTCCTGTTGTTACTAAACTTGACATTGAGATGACTTGCAAGATACACAGTAACACAGTTTTTATTATTTGTTTTGAGAAAAGACCATTTTTAATTCTGTGTATAAGAGCTCTCTTTTAATATGCACCAAGTTTTGATTAGAAGTACTTTTAGCCTACTTAAACAATGCTATGGGTGGTGATGACTGCTGCTGCTTTTATTCTATTTATTTCCTGGCGGTGGAGTTGAATGCACGGCATCATCCTTGCTTGCTGGTCATGTGGTCTACAATTGAACCCTTAACTTAATTGTTTATGAGTATAAAATGATCCCATATCTAAAATGTACTGGTAGTAATTGGATTTCTTCATACATCAGAGGTACTTAACCAGTTTGGCCATTGTTTTTACTGAAGTTCTCACACAGTTGGTTTGATATAGGGCGTTAGATAATTGTAATCTCACTGATAATAATTATACTTAGTCTTGCCAGCTTCAGTGTTTGAGACACCCATTGCATGGCATATTTGCCAGTTTTTCTCTCTTTTAGGTAATTGTGTTGCTGAGATAGACTTGGTGTACAGCATTTCATCCTCTTTAGGTGAAATTAGGATCTACTGGTGATTCTTTTCATTAGTTACTTTTTAAAAATTATGTATTGTTTAAGCAAAAATGATATACCCGCCATACTGATACTAATATTTAAAAATGATATACCCGCCATACTGATACTAATATTTAGTTTAGAATTTAGAAGTTGTATTATTTTGAACATGTCTGTGCATTTTGTTTTCAGGTAGACTTTTAGTTTTTACAAGATAGTAGGCAGCAATTATATAAATTGTTACATACAGTACAGAAGACAAGTCTCGCAAAGGTCACTGTTGTGTAATGTCTTTTTTTTTTTTTTAAACTCTTTTGGCTTTTTGAGGAGCCAACACCCAACTCCCAAATAAATCACACATGGAGGCTTATTCTTAGTTATGAATGCCCAGTCTTAGCTTGGCTTATTTCTAGCCAGCTTTTCTTACCTTAAATTATCCTGTCTACTTTTTGCCTCTGCACTTTTATCTTTCTTTCTTCTATGTATCTTACTTTCTCTTCTACCCTGTGGCTGACTGGGTGGGCGGCTGGGTGACAGGTCCCTGAAGTCCTCTTCTTGTTCTCTCTTTGCTCCTCCCCTTCCTTCTGTTTATACTCTCTCTGCAAGCTCTGCCTATCTTTGTGCCTGCCTTGCTGTTCAGCTCTTTATTAGACCATCAGGTGTTTTAAATAGGGAAAGAATCATAGCTTCACAGAGTTAAATAAATGCAGCATAAACAAAAGCAACACACCGTAAAATAATATTTCCCAATAGGTTACGCATTTCTTTTTGAGGGTTATGTCACCAGGAAGATCACCTGAACCTTAATTATAGTAAATTACTTTTGATGTAAATTTTATATAGATTGAAAGTTATTTTCAGGTATTTTGTATCCAGTTTTATATATTTTAAAACTTAATGATAACTGAGTTTAAAAGCCTACTGTGTAGATAATAATTTTAATAGGAAAGCATCTCTGAAGAGACAAAACAGATTTGCAGATTTTACTCATTTGTTTACTATGCTGAGGATTGATCCCCAGGTCTCACAAATACTAGGAAAGCACTGTAGCACTGAGCTTTTACTTCCAGTGTTGATCTTAATTTTGATTTCTTTCACTATAACTAATTTGCATAATGGAATCAAGGCTTAAAAAAAGAACCGGTAGCCAGCACCTGCTAATGCAATTATAACTATAAAGATTATTTGTTTTTTATACAGAATACCACATATCTCCAGAAGCATTATTCTACCTGTCTTAATTTTTGTTTCTTTTCTTTGTTTTCTGTTTAATCCTGGTTTGTATATTTAAAGAAACGTGAAATTCTTTTGACATCCAGATACCGTTATTAGGAAATTTTTATTGGACTAAAATTATACTCACTACATTAATTTTTTTGAAAATGCAGTTCCTGTTGGTTTTCGATGATGTGAGTTTTGCTGCTAAAAATTAATGAACTTGTTTGTTATAAAGGCATAAACCAAGTAATTGAGGTCATGTTAAGGCTAAGCAGATACGTTAGCTCTCCCTTGAGTGTAAAGTGGCATAGACTTGGTTTGCTTTCCCTTTCTCTTTTTTGCTATTATTATAATATCTGTCTCCAGGAGTAGGTATTTAAAGTTATGTTTATTATGTCTTTTATTTCTACATGGTTGGACAAACATTTTGTGTTGAAATCTATTCTCAGTCCTACTGAGCTATCTCCCCAGCTCTTCAATGTTTAATTTTTAAAAAGATCAACCTTTTTTTCATATGTTTGTGAGTATTTCTACATGTTTCTATGCATACACGTTTGGATGGATATGTGAGGAGGCCAGAGAAAGTGTTAGATTATCCCTAGAGTTGCAGTTATTAATGATCATGAACAACCTGACATTGCCACCAGAAATAGAGTTGGAGTCTCTAGAAGAGTAATATTATTCCTAACTGCTGAGCTGTTTCTCCAGCGTCAGTGTTTAAAAGTAATGCCTTCTTTTCCCTTGCAGGTTCTAAGGCCCAACAGCTTCTTCAAGGACTACAAGCCAGTGATGAGAGTCAACAGCTTCAGGCAGTCATTGAAATGTGTCAGCTATTGGTCATGGGAAATGAGGAGACATTAGGAGGGTTTCCTGTGAAGAGTGTTGTTCCAGCTTTGGTAAACATGCTGTTTTTATATTTGTTTACTTCGCTTATGTGCATGCCTTACAAATAAATACTCTCTTAATGAGCTGTATACCCATCTTCAGTTCTTAAATATTTTTGTGCCAATTTTTTGTTGAAGTCACTCACTTGATCTTTATTGCTTAAATGATTTATTCAACCCATCAGTAATGCTTTGTTTCTTCACTGTGAAAAATGTGCTAGGCTTTATTGTTCAATTTCCTAGTCATTGGGGAAATAATACTTTGGGTTATCTTTGTGGTGGAGAAAGATTGAGTGTTTATTATTTATATGCATGGGAAGAATTGTCAAGCCAGGCAGCAAACCATTATGTTTATACAAGTTTTAGGCTTATAGCATATTTTGTTACTGAAAATTAAATAAATATTATTACTTCTCATATATCCAAGTAGTTGACAAAAATTATGGTATATGAAATTTTCTCATTTGGTCACATTCTTACATTATGGAAACCTGATATTGAGGAGTTCTGAGTAAAGGTCTAACAAATATAAAGGGCTTCACACAGCCATTACTTAGAACATTCTATCCTTTTGAAAGGTTTGGTTTTGGCAACTATAAAGCAGTTTCTTGCCTTTCTGCTAGCCCAACCTCCAGATTAAATTCTGATCCTCCCAGCGTAACATACTCTAAAATAATTTGGGAAGAATCTTGATAAAGGGGGTCTTTGGTCATCTTGACCTGAGTTCATGTTTTTTTGAATTGTCTTGATTACATTAACTTATATCCCCTAAGCAGGGCATCCTGGACTATTAAGTACTGAGCAGGAGTAAGGAGTAAGTTTTTCATTGTTGGTGTAGTTAACTGCTTCAAGTCCTTGCTTTGTCTTCCCTGAAATGATAGACTCTGTCTTGTACTTGTTAACTAAAATAGCCTTTCTCCTCTAAGTTACTTTTTTTTGGGATATTTTATCATAGCAACAGAAATGAGATTAAAGCAGTTGACATTTACAAGTAGTTCTTTTTGCTGGGCAGTGGTGGCACACACTTTTAATCCTAGCATTCGGGAGGCAGAGACAGGCGGATCTCTGTGAGTTTGAGGCCAGCATGATAATATAGAAACTAATTCCAGAACAGCCAAGGCTACACAAAGAAACTCTGTCTCAAAAAAATGAAAAAACAAAACAAAAGGGCAAAAACAAGTAGTCCCTTTTGGTGTAAGGGAATGTGTTAACAGCTTTCATCTTTCAATTAGGAAACTTAGTGTTTTTGTGTTAGCATGAAAACCCTTTGAAATTAGATGGGTTTTTCAAGGGACTGATTTAGATGGTGAATGTGTATAAATGTTTCAGTTTTGAACAGTTTTTTTCTATGTGTTGTATGTATTTACCAAAGAAGTCATGTAATAATCCGGTATTGTGTATCTTTTATTATCAGCAACTATTTGAAGGGTACTTGATACCTGAAATACAGTACATTTAAAATTTTCCAGTTTTGCATTGCTTTCTTCGACCAAAATAGCTGCAATCTCTGTGAAGTCTTTTTCTAATTAGGAAATACTATAAATTCTGACTTTTAGACTTACTTATTTGTGAAATAATTAATTGGTATGTCATTTATTAATTGTAGTCTCTAATGTATCCAATTCTGTTTTCAAATCACACGTATGATTAGCATATGGTTCTGACAGTACTCATTTCTATTAGATGTGTACAGAATGTAAACTGTAGTCTTCAGTCTGTGTTAATAATAATTCAGTGAATACCAGTCATTGTTGGCTCTGATGATGTGTCAGTTGATAAATCTCTGACATGTTAATGGGCTTCTCTGAAGTATATTAGAACTACTAAAATGGCTGGCTGTAAGCAACAGAAATTATGATTTTTAACTTCGTGCCTTATAACAACATTGCCAATCTAGAGATGTAGCATGTAATGAAAGACATTATAAGCATAATAATACGGAAGTATGTCTTGCTATTACTTTCTTGTGTGTAGTGCAAGTCTGTCCATCTCAGTGAAATGCAAGAAATATTTTAAAAATATTTCTAATACTTTGTTATGTTTCTGACAGATAACATTACTGCAGATGGAACATAATTTTGACATTGTAAGTATATCATGTATTTTTAAAGGCAGTCTAAATTTTCATTTGTGTGTGTATTGAATAAGAAAAAAAAACTCTCCCTGTTTTCTAGATGAATCATGCTTGCCGAGCCTTAACATACATGATGGAAGCGCTCCCTCGATCATCTGCTGTTGTAGTAGATGCTATTCCTGTCTTCTTAGAAAAGGTAGTCCTGCTTTTGCACAACTGGTTCATAAGTGCACAGGAGGAGTCAAGTTTTAGATTCTTGAATTTGTTTCTGTGATGTAATTAAAGTATGTGTTTTCAACCAGTATACCAAAAAAACTATTTTATGTACAAAAAACCCAGTAGTTTAAGGTTGAAACTAATAAATCATTTATAAAATAAGCCCAACTTCATGGTTTTTTACGATAGCTTTTAACATGTTAACATCAGAGAGCAGCATAAAGCATTTCATTAAAAATAATACATTGGGGGCTAGTGAGTTGAGTACTGGTACTTACAGGATAAATCTTATGAGCTGAATTTTTATCATCCCTGGAACACACATAAAAAGCCAGTGGCATGTATCTGTAAACTTGACACCTGTAAGATAGAGAGATGAGACATGAGATAGAGACCTGCTTTTGCAAAGTAGAAGGTGAAAACCAACTTCTGAAAGTTGCCCATTGACTTCTACATGTGTTCTATAGCATGTGTGTATGAGAGCATAAACACATCACAATCAGTATTAAAGGAGTTAACAGAACAACAGGAGTTCATAGCTATAATCTCATTTGGTTGCTGAAAAGTTTGAGACAAAGGAGAGCTATGTTCACAAAATTGACTAGTGGAGAAAGGAAATTTTTCATATGGTCAGTGGTTAGTAGGTTGTACTTTTGCTGTATTATTATATCCAACATATTTTTTAAATGCACAATAAGACTTAGTTCATCTGGAAAAATATAATTACTCTGATTAAATTACTTTTTAAGTCAGGCTTAAAAAATTTTGCTACATTTATCAACTAACTTGTTTTAAATAGAGAATTTTGTTCTATGGTAATAATATTTTTCAGTATCCTGAAGCTGAGTAAGTTGTTGGGAGGAAAGTAAAAGCTTTATAAGTTTTACCCAAGGGTGAGTTTTTCTAGTTTGGTTTCATGTTGGAGGTAGTGTAAGTGGCTAAAAATAGATGAATACAGTGTTTGTGCAGGTAAAGTACTGCTGAAAAATAAATAATAACCTTTGGTACCTACTTTAATGTTCCTAGCTGCAAGTTATTCAGTGTATTGATGTGGCAGAGCAGGCCTTAACTGCCTTGGAGATGCTGTCACGGCGACATAGTAAAGCCATTTTACAGGCGGTAAGTGTTGTTGCTAAAACTTCCTTTGATGTTACGTCAGAACTGCATTGTGTTAGTTCCTTGATTGTAGCTCCATAAGATGCACATATTTTGCCCTATGTGATGTTCTAGACATTTATAATAGTTCTTTTTGTCCCTTTGTCAAAGGATATTTTTCTTTCACTTCTGTATTTTAGGGTGGCTTGGCAGACTGCTTGCTGTATCTAGAATTCTTCAGTATAAATGCCCAAAGAAATGCACTAGCAATTGCAGCCAATTGCTGCCAGAGTATCACACCTGATGAATTTCATTTTGTGGCAGATTCCCTACCATTACTTACCCAAAGGCTAACTCATCAGGTAAAGTATAAATCTGTTTCCTATGTCATGAAAGTTTTGTTGCTGTTTTTTGTATTTTTTTCCCCCAAATTCTGTTTAAGATTTTCTAATTGGATGTGTATAACTCTAAGTATTCTGATCCATGTTTCTTTTTAAATCTAGTCACATATTAGATTTTTTTAAAATAATATTTTGGCAGATTTACCCAAATGATAAGCAATTTATTGGTTCAGTGTCTTTATATTGGTATTAACTGATGACTTTGTTATTGTATCAATTAAGATTTTCCTTTGTGAGATAAGAATTTACTTTTTAGAAAGATCCCCCTAAAAGGCATTGGGGGCATGGGTCAAGATTGGAAGAGAGAGATGGGTTGTCCTGAAATAGAAATGGAAAGTATAGATTCTACCTGTTGGGATTGGAGGAGAGCAGAATAGGTATGTAAAAGGTAAAATATCAGAGATGGAGTTTGAACAGCAGTATTCATACCAGATTTGAATTGGGGGATTGAGTTGCTACATCTGGAGGTCAGGGAGAAACTGGGTTTTTTTGTACCCATATTTTACAAATGCTGTTGTTACTACAGACACTTTTTAAGAAATCTACCTTAAATTTGCTTTCACAGATTATTTTAAACCTTGTGACAATTAGATGTACAGAATATGCTTACGGGATTACATAAAATGATTAGCTCATTTGTCACCTACATTTCTATAATGATAATGATAGATTAGAGACATTAATTTTTTTTCTTTTCTATGGGGGACAAGGGACAGTTTACAGAATAGGCTAGCTTTGAACTTGAATCCTTTCAAGCCTATATCATATATGCCTAGACAATTTGCTTCTTATTTATTTATTTTTGGGATATGATCTTACTATATATCCCTTGCTAGCTTAGAACTCACAGAGATCAGTTGCCTCTGCTCCCCACATGTTTTGATTAAGCTGTGCACTACCCTGCCTGACTTAAATTTGTTTATTCTTAAAAGCATAGTTGAAACAGCGATAATTTAAAATATGTTTTGTAATTCATTGTGAAAATCAGTACTACCGGGCTGGAGAGATGGCTCAGAGGTTAAGAGCATTGACTGTTCTTCCGGAAGTTATGAGTTCAATTCCCAGCAACCACATGGTGGTTCACAACCATCTACAAAGAGATCCAATACCTTCTTGTGGTGTGCAAGCAAACATGCAGGCAGAACACTGTATATATGATAAATAATAATAAATAAATGATAAATAAAAAAAAGAAAAAAGAAAATCAGTACTACCTAATGTCCTTCTTTCCTAAATGAGAACTAAGAATCAGAAAGTTTAAATTAAGTCGGCCACTAATTTCTAGATTTCTTTCTTGGGAATCTAGTTAACAGGAAAGGTTTAGGCTTTTGCAACTTTTTTGATTCCTATTTTTACAGAAGGACGCCTACTTGAAGTAAAGAAAATGTTGGTTTTGTTGTTATGAGGAGTATTACAGATGTTTTCTCCAAAAATTGTTTTTTTTTAATAGCAATATAAAGTTTTTCTAATAGCCAAATCATTTTGGATTATTTCTATAGTGAAAAAGCCAGTGGTTATCAGTAGCTTCATTCCTTAGTGCTTAGGGGATTGGATCTGCTGATGGTTACAAATTCCTGAATCTTCAAGTCTCCATGCAAATGCTTGCACAAATGTTTTTTAATATTACCAGCTACACTTTTTCTGGGTTTTTCTTTTCAAAGTTTATATCTAATAAAGAGGTTACCTAGATTTGGGGCAAAGAAAGAACTAAGTGACTGGTGGTGCTGACATTTTAAACTTTATTTTCCTTTGTGAAAAATAGGACAAAAAGTCAGTAGAAAGCACTTGCCTTTGTTTTGCACGCCTAGTGGACAACTTTCAACACGAGGAGGTCAGTATCATCTTGGTAGTATATTTTTAAATTGTAGAATTGCTAAATGACAGCATAATAATTTCTCTTCTTGTGTTCATGAAGAATTTACTGCAGCAGGTTGCTTCCAAAGATCTGCTAACAAATGTTCAACAACTGTTGGTAGTGACTCCACCAATTTTAAGTTCTGGGATGTTTATAATGGTGGTTCGCATGTTTTCTCTGATGTGTTCCAACTGCCCAACACTAGCTGTTCAGCTTATGAAACAAAGTAAGTGCTGTTTTATTATTGGTATTTTAAGCCATGAAAGTGTCTCTTTTTTCACTAACAAGTCAGCCTAAGTCACAAAAGTAAGAAACCATAAATACCATTGGCTGTTGAAGAAGAAAAATGATGGTGTAGGAATGTAAGCTCAGTGATAGAGGCTTACCTGACATATACGAAGTCTGGGTGTTTGATGTCCAGTAGTGCTAAAGATCGTTTCTGGTATTTTTAGAGAGTGTTTTTCTATGTAGCCCTGGATAACCTAGAACTTGCTATGTAGACTGAACTGGCCTTAAACTTCTAGAGATCCCTCCTGCCTCTCTGGTGCTGAGATTAAAAAGTATATGCTGGTACACTTGGCTTGATCATGAGATTTTAATGTTATATTCTTAAAACTTACCTTGAAAATGACTCAAGATCATTGATGTTTGTATCATACTAATCACTAATGATCTGTTTTTAGTTTTCTAAGTTTTATATTACTTTTAACAATAACTCAATTCTCTCAGTCCTTGTTTGATATTTCTAGTTAATTATCTGAGTGTAGAATGCTTTCTTCTCTCAGAAAGCTGGACCTTATTTTTACTTAACAGTATCTCCAGTATTTACAAATTTTACAAATTTTGTGTTTCTTAACCAGTTACAAATTGATCCCTCTTTCTTAGGCCTTGTCTTGTAAGTAAATGTCAGAAGGTGGTATGGTTTCAGAAAAAATCTTCCCTAACCCTATCTGTATCTTAATTCTTTGTTATAGTGTTAACTGTTGGAACAAGTCCAATCATGATTAATAATTTTATACTTGGAATTTTAAATTTCAAGGTGTGATCTTGAGGGTCAGTTTTGCCTTTTACTTAAAACACAGCTTTTGACCCCACTGTTTCAGACTGTATAATATTTTGTCTTGGATAAACCTTGTTTCCCTTTTCATTGCATTTCTTGTGAACTAATGCATTGACGTTGGACCTTGACAAAAAGATAGTGTGATTGAGGTGAATAGTTGGACAGATTATTGTTTCCCCTGTGGTTTGTTTCCACAGTGCTCCCAACCTCAGTGAAATGGAGAAATGTTTAACTCCTTTATAAGTAGTTTTGTGACTTTACTTATTCTGAAGTCTCTAGGACCTCTTTGAACAGTTAGAGAACAGCTTCTCACTAGTTACTGTGAGGGACAGTAGTCCAGCTTTAAATACCAGCTTGGGAAGTGCTTTCTTTGAACATACCGGATACTTTTCCTTTGATGTCACGTTGTTACCTCTTCGCATACCCAGGACATTTCCTTTATCTCATGGACCACATTAGACAGTTTCCTTCTATAGTGATAAAAAGTAATTGTGGGCACGTTTACCTCTTTTTCAAGGGGTTATCTTAACTACTTTTCTGATCACTTATCTGATATCTTCATAAAAAATAAACTATATAATACAATTTCAAGGTCCTTTTGTGGTTCTGCAGAATGACTCCTGTAGGTGTAGGAAGTGGTCTGTCTCTGAATTCCATCCTCATGCCCATTAAAGCATCCTTGTAAAACCCTACACAGTGTATTAATATTACTCGAAAAAGTTGGCAAAACTATACCTTTTCAATATTAATAAAAGTAGTAGCTGTATTTGTGCATATTTACATTTAGAGAATATTTATAGAAACATAGTACAACTACCAAAGACATAACTTTCTTAGGTTTTAGCTGTTAGAGTGACTAAACCTTTGCACCTGAGTGATTATCATAAATTCTTCAGATACTGATGTTTTCTGGGAGTAGAAAACTAATATGGATAATATTTTAATGATGTTTGTATTGAGTTAAGGTGTAAGTATTATGTAAGGCAGGAAACGTGAGCTCCAGGTGTTTACCTTATAGACCATGTGCTTCCAGTATATTTGGAAGGAAGGTGGTAAGTATATGCGTGTATCTGAGTGACAGCCTGTTGATAGAAAGTATCGTGCTCCTTACAGTAGCAAAAGGATCTAAATATGGTGGTATTTTGGGTAAGCTGGAGGATATGTACTCAGGATGGAAGTCTACAGAAAGACATGGTTAAAGGCCACCAACTTTCTTCTGCTATTCTTTTTACACATATAATTGGTTTATATTTTTGCAGTTTCCATATTCAGATCTTCTGTGAGTAAATAATTTTAATTTTTGCCCTACTCTAGGGAATGATTGTCTTTTAAATAAATTACTACATCTAGCCTAATAGGCTTATGTTATGTGTTGTTGGCTTAACAGACATTGCAGAAACACTTCACTTCCTTCTGTGTGGTGCCTCCAATGGAAGTTGTCAAGAGCAGATTGATCTTGTTCCACGAAGTCCTCAAGAACTGTATGAACTGACCTCTCTGATTTGGTAAAAATGGGGTTATTTTTCTTGAGAGTCTTAACACCTATAGTTGGTACAGAAAGTTACTTATTAAAATAATTACACCTTTTATTTCCAGTGAACTTATGCCATGTTTACCAAAAGAAGGCATTTTTGCAGTTGATACAATGCTAAAGAAGGGAAATGCTCAGAATACAGATGGTGCAATTTGGCAGTGGCGAGATGACCGAGGCCTCTGGCATCCCTATAACAGGATTGACAGCCGGATCATTGAGGTAGTAGTTTCATTGTACCATTTAAATATGTCTATTTTTGTGGACAGTGGGTGTAGGGGTGGAATGGGGAGGTGGTTCTGTGTTTAGTGTGCTCAGTTTTGAATTAACTTAAGATTCTCTCATTTTGTCTCCTGAGAAAGAAGGTCCTCATTCTGTTGAGGTCAGAAAACATGATGTTCTAGTCCTGCTTCTGCTGCTAACTACCTGCTTGGCTTGGAGCAAGTAATCTAAGTTCTTTGTCCCATAGTTTTGTTTCCAAAAGGAAACACTGGAGGGTTAGACTATGTCTCAAAGCAGGTCTATTATTTCAACCCAGAAGAAATCTCCCAGTGTGTGCTTTTTATACTTAATGGGGAAAAACGGGAAAACAAGTTGAATACCTGCCTCAGGGTAAACATGAAAACTGTGATAAATAGACTAGTATGTAATTCAGTATTTGTGCAATAGTTTTTAACGACATAAATGAAAGAAGTGTTCAAAATGATGGAACTTTTTGTAACTTGGTGTAAGAAAAGAAAATGAATAATACGTTGGAGGAATATACCAAAATGTTAATGACAGTTTCTGTGTAATTTATGTTCATCTGATGTTGTTTGCATTCACTGGAGTAATCTTAAATTTCTCAGATGACAAAAAGACTTGAGGTAGAAAAGTGTTGCAGCACTCGAGAGGCTATATGTTTTCTGCTAGCATTTTTCATACTTAAACACAATTCTTCTAAATTTAATACAACTTTTGAATTGCAACCATCTTTATACCTCTTATAAAGCTGTAGTTTCCAGATATCTTCCTCCAATTAGTTTCTAAAGTCTGGAGTCCTTATAAAGGAACTCAGAATTCAGAACCAACTTGTGCTTTTTATGAGAGTTAATTGTTGACTGGTCCTTTATACTACAACTGCTAGTGTTCTTAATTTCTAACTTTAAGTGGTTTTCTTTTTAGCATTCTCCTTATAATTACATCTTTGTTGTTAGTTTACTCTCTATTTCCAGATAGTTACTCAATTCTGTCTAGGAGTCTCAGCTCAGACTGATTTTTGTATTAAGTTTTTAAAGTGATAGGTTATTACTATTTAGTCTAAGCTGTCTTTGAACCTGGAAACCTCCTGAGTGCTGGGATTCCTTGTGCACAACTACCATATGTAGCATATTTTGCAACTTCTCTAGGATGCCTGAAGTTAAATAATAGTCTCTTCTGTGTAGTGTTTGCTTCGTGATTATTAATCTTAAGTTTTAGTTGTGTTTCTTACAGTCTTAGAACAGCATGTAAATATGAGGTATCTTATTTACCTAAAGACAATTTTACAAGGTTTGGCTTAAAGGAGCATTTTAGGTTAGTAGAAATTGATTAGGTACAAAATGTTTTCTGTCTAACCATTAAGAGTTGTAAGTATGTATGTAAAAGCTATTTCACAGTATTATTTCTTTTGAAATACAAATGGTGTCTTTATGTCAATTATGCTATGTCTCTTGGTATTTCCTTTTATCTGACTTTTGCCTCAGAGCTCACGGTTTGGTTTAATTTAAAATGATTTGTTAAACCAATGAGTTTTTGTCAGCAGTATTAAAATTTCCATTTTCTGTCAGTTTACCAGCCACATAAAATAGATATGTAAAGTAGCATGTGTAGAGGGTCCCTGCTGTGCTTAAGTTAATGAATTTCTACATGTTTATATTCAAGGTTTCTCTTTCTTTGCTCTCAGGCAGCCCATCAGGTCGGTGAGGATGAGATAAGCTTGTCCACTCTGGGACGAGTTTATACTATTGATTTTAATTCTATGCAGCAAATCAATGAGGACACGGGAACAGCACGTGCCATTCAGAGAAAACCTAACCCCTTAGCCAATACTAACACTAGTAAGTATCCTTTGAGTTAAGTAGAGATGTACTGCTGGGATTTATTTATTTCACATTGATTTTGAGTATGTTATGTGGGCATTTGTGTTTTATAACATGCATGTGGAAGTCAGAGAGTAACTTGAAGGAGCTATTTCTCTTCTGCCATATAGGTTCTAGTCTTTAGCCTTATTAAGCACCTTTACCTTCTTGCTGGGACCTGTAGTATTTTCTGTTTTCTTATTTGCCTCCTTCTCTCCCTTCCTCCCTCCCTCCCTCCCTCCCTCCCTC
>PVIU01004339.1:0-23607 GCA_004026605.1 Ondatra zibethicus | reverse complement strand
ATTTTTTTTTAAAGTGATGGGGTGCCGGTTAGAATGCAGGTGTTCACTTGATCTGACCTTACAACACTCCATCAGAAAAGGTCTGGGTAGTAAATGTTGGAAACTTCAGAGGTTATACAGCCTTTGCCCTTTTTAATACTATTGTAGTCTTAAAGCTGTCATATTATAAGACATAAACAAATGTACTTTACAGGCAAAGGGCAAGATGTGTAACCATAATTGGCCAAACCCTTGTTCATAGTCTTCATCAGTTTTATTCTCCTTACACGTATTCTTTGTGAACAAAATAGCAAAATCACCTGTTTTCCAGTTTCTTTGATAACTTTTATCTGCATAATAACTTCGTTTACTATATACTGTCCTGTATTTATTTCAGCCTGTATTTTAGTAGGTTAGTATTGAAATTTTCCTAGTGTTTCTTAGACTATGTTTTAGTACAAAGAAGTATACTTAGTACATCGATACTTTAACTGGTCAGAATAGTCAGTGCAGTAGTCTCTTAATGCTCAGGTAAGTTAGTTTGTTCTATAATGAGAACGCTGCTCTAGTATTTCATAGAGTTGCTTGGCTGAATACTTGATTTTTTGCTGTGTTTCTATAGTAGTCAATCACTTCAGGACTTGACTTTTTTTTTAACATCAGGTGGATATTCAGAGTTAAAGAAGGATGATGCTCGAGCACAGCTAATGAAAGAAGATCCGGAACTGGCTAAGTCTTTCATTAAGACCTTATTTGGTGTTCTTTATGAAGTGTATAGCTCCTCAGCAGGACCTGCAGTCAGACATAAGTGCCTTAGAGCAATTCTTAGGATAATTTATTTTGCTGATGCTGAACTTCTGAAGGATGTTCTGAAAAATCACGCTGTTTCAAGGTGTGTTCATGAAAATACTAAAAATGTTTTAGAAATTCAAATTTGAAGTAATTTTAGAAATTTCCAAATCACAGTACAGAAAAAAATGAAGTAAAGTTTGTTTGTAATGTCTTGAATCACTTAATGTCTATTTTAATATAATTTTAATTTAAAATCTAACTGAATTTAATAAAAATTATAGTTGTTAAAATAGAATGGAATTTTGTTCTTAAATTTTAAGTAGTATGGCCAGAAACAAAGACCAGCTTCACATAGTTCATACACAAATGTTTTGTTTTTTAGTCACATTGCTTCCATGCTATCAAGTCAAGATCTCAAGATAGTAGTTGGAGCACTTCAGATGGCAGAAATCTTAATGCAAAAGTTACCTGATATTTTCAGTGTTTACTTCAGAAGAGAAGGTAATGCTTTTTTTCTTCCTTTTTTTCCCCCTCTTTTTCGCTGTGTAGTCCTGGAAGCCCTGGAACTTGGTCTGTAGACCAGGTGACCTTTAACTCAGAGATCTGCCTACTTTTGCCTCCTGAGTGCTGGAATTAAAGGCATGCACCACCACCACCTTTAATTTCATTGCCATTTTTGATAATAAGTTGATGAGTAGTTAGTCTAGATAGAACTTGATGTGATGTGTTCAGTGTCTACAAGGAAAGTATTAGTTGTTCATATGGAAGATTATGTGTTTAAGAACTCAAGTATAGAGTGTTTGATGTGTAATATGTTTATTGTAGTAATAAGTACATGAAGCTTGAGATTCACTGTCACTGACTGTAGTCATTTTCAATGATCTTCCTAGGCCCCAATATGTGCCCAAGTTTGGCAGCAGTCAGACTATATGTCAATAGTCTATAGTAATTCCTTGAATAATGTTGCAGTGCATCGTAGCAGTAGATCAAAACAGTTCAGCATTTACTTTATCTTTTATTGGGTTTAGAGTGTACATGGCTGGTACTATAACAGGGCATCAGAGTCTCTGTAACTGGATTTAACAGATAGTTGTGGGCTGTCATGTGGATGCTGGGAATTGAACTCAGGTCCTCTGCAAGAGCAGCTAGTACTCTTAACCACTGAGCCATCTCTCCAGCTCTTGATCACCTTTTCTGTTTTCCCTTTAATGGAAATAGATTTTCCCCCTCACATAATATATCCTGATTAATGTTTCCCTTCCCAGTTCCTCTCTACTCCCTCCACCCCTAGTCAGGATCCATGCTTTCTTTCTTTCTCTCATTAGAAAGCAAACAGGCTTCTAAGGAATAACAACTAAATAAAATGAAATAAGATTAAGAAAAACTAATACATCAGAAGAAGACAAAACAAACCGTAGAAAAGAGCCCAACAAATGTCACAAGAAACAGATATATGTGTAGAGACCCACTTGTTCATACATTTAAGAATCCCATAAAAACACTGAAGTGAAAGCCATAATGTATACTCAAAGGATCTCTAGTGTAAAGAGAGAGAAGACAAAAGTACAAAACAAGAGTAAATAGAAAAAAAAGGGGTAAAAGGAAGAACCTTGATGTGACATTGAGATGAGGAATTTCATTTCTGTTGACCATCTACTGCTGGACCTGCAGCATATCCTTAGGAGTAGTTTATTTCCTGAGTGAGACTCCCTTGGAGAGAATACCAAATTTTCATTTGCAGGTGGTTATCCGTTGGATAGCTTCTGGATTAGAGGGTTAGAGATAGCAGCTTGTTTCCACTTCTTTCAGCTCTGTGACTCCATGTTGTGCAGACCCATGCTCACCTGTGCATGCTGCCCCAGTCTCTGAGTTATATATGTTGTTTAGAGAGCCTTAATTCCTTGGTGTCCTCCATTCACTCTGGCTTTTAAATTATTTCCATCACCATTTACATGGTTTCCTAAGTCCTGAGGAGGAGGGTTTTGATGGAGACATTTCATTCAGGCTGAGTGTTCCAGTGCCCCTTTGTCTGGTTGTTGATTTCTGTTTTTGTTACCATCTGCTGCAGGAGGAAACTTTTTTTTGAGACAGGGTTTCTCTGTGTAGCCCTGACTCTCCTGGAACTCACTCTATAGACCAGGCTGGCTTCAGGACTCAGAAATCTGCCTGCCTCTGTCTCCTGGGTGCTGGTTAAAGGTGTGTGCCACCACCAGGCTAGGGGAAGCTTCCAATGATGGCTGAGCAAGAAGGCACGGTCTGCTTGCCTGGCTAGAGTCAACACTTCTTATATTAGGGTTTTAGTCTTTTCCATGTTTTAAAATATTATAAATAGGCCAATACAGTAATAGGAACAAAGGAAGAAGAAGATTTAACCATTTAAAGTTATGTTTGTAAAGTGGTGTATACCTTAAATCCAAAAGAGGGGTAGATCTCTTGACTTCCAGCCCAAGAGCTAACATAGTGAGACACCATCTCCGAGTAACTAGCTTTGTTCAACTAACAACATACTAAAAAAGAAAAAGAAAACAAAAAACAGAACAAAAACAGCAGTAGGTGTTGATGTTAAAGACAAAGCATTGTTTTTCCATTATCTGTCTGTAACAAGTCAGGTAGGTGTGCGGGCACACATCTAATTTTTTGGTTTAGAGGTAAATGAGATCCACTTGCTCACTTTCATCTCTATCCCATGCCAAGTGATTTTAGCTGAGCTTAGAGAATCTGCTGTACCATCATATTCTGTTTTTTACCCTCAAATATTTGTGGCATATACATAATGGTGTTAATTGTGTATGGCTAGGTCATGCTACTCATAAAACACTAGAATAATGTTAACCTCTTCCTGAAGGTCTTGTTTTCCTTCCAGATTGAGCTTGGTTCTCCTACAGTGTGCTCTATAGCTTGCTGTATTTGTTTTATGAGCTCATCATTACTTACTGGCATCCTTAAGAAATGTATCATTCCTAGTCGTTTTTGCTTTTGTCTTGCCTGTTAACTGTGTCCTCAGTATCTAGCATAGTCTAGCCTGAAACATATTTTTATAGCAAGTGCCTGAAGTATAAATCGTCCCCCCTCCCTCTTTTCTTAAAGAATCTAAAGGAAGCCAGGTATGGTAGTGCCCATCTATAATCCCAGCCCTCGGGAGACAGAGGTGGGTGAATTTCTGTTAGTTTGAGGCCAGCCTGGTCTACATAGAAAATTCTAGGAAGCTAGAGATAAATAGACCCCAACGAACAACAGCAAACAAAAAAACCCTAAACAACATAAAACAAAAAAGAATCTAATGAAAGATTGGGATCCCTGAAAAATGCCTGTGCAATCATATATAATTTCATCCACAGAATTTCATGTATTTGACACAGGCTTTCTTAGATATCTGTGACTGTGTATCTCCTATCACAGTAGGAACTCTTCAGTTCTCCTTTCTCTGACAATGTGACAACCACTACCTTTCAGTCAGTAGCCCTTTATCGATAGCAGTATTTTTACAGTGTTTTCCTCGTAGCCTTTGAAGCTAATTGACTACTTATGTCTCTTCCTTTTGTGGTTATCATATTTGATGTGTGCTGTGTTTTAGATTTACTATTGTTTATAAAATGAAATATTTTCTACTTTTTGTATAACTTTTATATGATTTTTGGTTTGAAGATTAGAAGACATTCAATAAAAATACCTTTGCATTTTATTTATTTTAAAAGCTTTATTTATTATATAAGTAAATAGTGTTCTAGCTGCATATATGCCTGCATGTCAGAAGAGGGTACCAGATCTCATTATTAGATGGTTGTGAGCCACCATGTACGTCCTAGGAATTGAACTCAGGACCTCTGGAAGAGGAGCCAGTGCTCTGAACCTCTGAGCCATCTCTCCAGCCCCTGAATTTTACTCTTTCTGATTGGAGTCGATATAAAAACTTCTTTTCCTGGCTTTATTTCTAGTTTATTAGGCTTAACATTAGGGATTTCATATTGGTGGGGGTTATTCTTAACTCCTGATTAAATTGACCTCTTTTTGTTGTATTTGAAGGTGTCATGCATCAAGTAAAGCATTTAGCAGAATCTGAGTCTTTGTTGACAAGTCCACCAAAGGCGTGTACAAATGGTTCAGGATCCCTGGGGTCCACAACACCAGCCAGCAGTGGGACAGCTACGGCTGCAACCAATGCTTCTGCTGATCTTGGGTCACCCAGCTTGCAGCATAGCAGAGATGATTCACTGGACCTGAGCCCTCAAGGGTGAGTTTTGTTGTGAATTTTTAAAGTACTTTGCCTTTATCTGCATTGATGTCCTAGACTCCTACTTGAGAATAAAATACCTGAGAATGGACTTTTTTTGTGTGGTAGTGTGAATTGAATCTGTAGCCTCAGCAATTAACCACTACCACAGAAGTATTTCCTAAACTCTTCTGCTCTTTGGAGTGGAAAGAAAATAACTTTAGGGAAGCTACTTTACTGTTCTCTGTTGTGTAGTTACATGAGCTATGAGCATATAATTCACATTGGTACACAAATGAAATGAAGTGCAGACATACTAGGTTTGTTTACACATATCACAGAGTATCTTAGCCTTTGTTTCTGATTCCATAATTTTGTAATTACTTTGTATTACTGCATATGTGCCTTTGTGATATAAAGGTGTTGATGCAGTGAAAAATATAAAATAAGAGACTATAGGCAACGTGGCCAAACCTGACTTCTCATTTAGCTTTAATTCCCAAGCACATGGCTGTATCTTAAAGGTAAATAGTTCTTAAAGTCATTTGTGCCTGTTCTGCTGTACTATGTAGGATATTGGGAAACTTTTATATATTTTTTAACTGTTGTTGCATTAGAAGATCATACATTTAAAAGGTCTTATTTATTTTATTTTGGAAATTGGAATATTGCCATGAGTTGTATATGATAAGCCACATTCAGTTTTGAAATTTATATTGTACTCAGTATAATCAATAAGTGTTTTTTCTTTTGCTATAAAGTACATCTTAAAGTTTTTATCATTTTTATTATATATTTATGAGTGGTTTTGCCTACATGTATGGTTCTGTATTATGTTCATCCAGTTCCCTTGCAGGCCAAAAGAGGACACCCAACCTTCTGGGACTAGACTCACAAGATGGTTGTGAGTTTCCTTGTAGGTGCTGGGAATTGAACTCATGTGGCTACTAGGGAATCAGAGCTAGTGCTCCTAATTTTCCAGCTCCTATAATATATATCTGGTAAAATATTCTCACTGGGATCCTAAAATTAAATCTTGTATACCTTAAAGAACCTGTCTTGTACATCTGGCTAGATGGCTGGGGGTCAGATGCTTGAAGGACGAGTTACTTTGCTGCCACCTTGTGGCAGTTAATGTACTTTAGCTTAAGTAAAAATTCTGTTTGCTAATCCAGGAAAGTGGGTGAGTTTATGCTTTTCATTGTTAATTGGGCAAGTTTGTGAAAATTAGGCTTTGAGCCTGTCAGACTTTCTACCTTCCCATCTGTGATGCTGTCGTGCTTTTTTCCCATTTACCCTTCTACTTTATTATTCCTCCATCTCAGCCCTTCTTCTCTACTTTGGTCTTTCAGTAACCATGAATTATTACAGGGTTTTACTATAAAATGTTTGTTTACTTGATGCCTGAGATATCTTTAACTGCTCCATCACAGGATTCTGTGAGATAGTGCAGACAAATGTAATCTTTCTTTTGCATGGGGGTGATGGAGGTAGGGTTTCTTTGTGTCCTGGAACTAAAATAATCTTTCTATTATATTAACAATTGTTTATAATACTATAATAATTTGATAATAATATAATATTTCTAAGCCAGTTTCAATAAGGAAATAGTTGTTTATTATTCAATCTAATAGTTTATTATTCCAAAGAAAGCCTTTCTTTTAAAATATTTTATCTTAAGTTGTTTCTTAGTCCAAGTTTTTAAATCTTGATTGGTAGCACTGACTCTTTCATCAAGAACTCACTGTCTAGAACAGGCCTTACAAGCAGTCCTCATTCTTTTGTTATGTATGTGCACCTTAGTATATGTTTGTGCGCCATAAATGTGTAGGTACCTTCAGAGGCTAGAGGAGAGCATCAGATGCCCTGAAATAAGGTTGTGATCCTCCGTGTAGGTGCTGGAAACAGACCCTAATTCCTGGAGAGAAACAGATGCTTTTAACTGTTGAACCATGTCTTCAACCCTCCAAGTGAAATGTTCATTTTTCATTTACAAGTTGCTATAGCATATTTCTTTCCTGAAAATTTATTTTTCTTCGCTGTGTATTTGAATATATTAAGTATACTATTTCATAGAATTACCAAACTCTGGGAGTCTTCATTTGAATTATTTAAATGTTATTTGAGCTACAGAGCAACACAGCTAGAACAATTTGCTTAATTTTTAAAAAGCATATTTATTTGTGTGTTTGTGTTCCCTGGTGCCAGTGTCGGAAGTCAGAGGCCAGTTTGCACCAGTTGGTTCATTTGTTCTATCATATGGTTCCTTGAGATCAAATTCAGGTTGTCTGGCTTCATGGCAAGTACCTTTACTTATTTAGCTATCTTGCTGTCCCCTAGAATGTTCATTTATCTGCTCATTCTTTTGTATTTTTGATATTAAATAATTTCAGAAATAATTTTTAATGTCAAGAGCAGGAGCTTGCAAGGTGTGATATAGTGTATTGTAGTGTTGTTTAGAATGTCTTTGGGCAGATGAAGTGAAACCACCCTCCCTACTCAGAGCCAAAGATGGTGAGGGAAGAGAATAATGGATTTGAGGTCCAACCTAAGGTAACGTGGAAATGCTATCTCAACAATCAAATAAAACATGATAAAAGAAGTGCTGTAGAAAATTCAATTAATATTGGTTCTAGTTCCAAATAGGTTGTTCACATTATCACTTAATAGACTTATATAGTTTAAAAACAATTATGGAAATCCTTATGTATATATTTATGTTGTTATTGCCTTCATTATGCCTTTTGGATATGATACTGTAAGTTGTTTAGTATGAACATTAAGCCCCATATGTATTCTGTTGCAAGTTAGGTTAGGGAAGAAATATACTCGTTTGATTTTATTTATTTTTTGTCAATCATTCTTTGTATTTTTATTTAAATACATTACATTTTATAAAATTGCATATGAAGAAAATTAAGCCTTTAGTTTTTATTTTTACCAGTTAGTAATTTTGTCTCCATACATCCTTTACAATATGACTGTTGCAGATTCCATATTAAAAATCACTCCGTGAAAATTGTTGTAACATTTTTATTCATGTTATTGCCTCTACTATCTTAGCTGGGTTCTTCCGTGGTAATTGCTAACCTCATCCATTGTTTTCTCATACAACAGTCGATTAAGTGATGTTCTCAAGAGAAAACGACTGCCAAAACGAGGACCAAGAAGGCCAAAGTATTCACCTCCAAGAGATGATGACAAAGTAGACAATCAAGGTGAGTCTTTTGTTGAATTAATAGGTAAATGGGAGAAGGTGATAAGTTTGCTCATGATTTGGTGCTCTTAATTTGGTGTGAATATTTTGTTGATTTTTTTTTCCTCAGTTTTGTTGAAATGATTTGAATGTAATTCTTTTCTCTTTATAGCTAAAAGCCCTACCACTACTCAGTCACCTAAATCTTCCTTCCTGGCAAGCTTGAATCCAAAAACGTGGGGAAGATTAAGTGCACAGTCCAACAGCAACAACATCGAGCCAGCACGAACTGCAGGAGTTAGTGGTCTTGCCAGGGCAGCCTCAAAAGACACCATATCCAATAATAGGTAAAGTTTGTGCTGGGATTGGAGGTGGGAGTCCTTCATCTGAGCACATTCATTACATGGAGGAGATACATGGACTTGGTTCAATTTGTTCTCAACTCAAAGATAAGGTAGATTCTTATGAGGATGTATGTAGCTCAGGACTTGCCCGTGGTTTCAGCCCTATCCCCTGCATATAAAAACCATAGCAATAATATATCCATTTGACAGCTCTGATTAGTTTTGTTCTTTGTGGAACTTTTTACTGAATTATGCTTGCATTTTCTGTTTATCCATTTTAATGAAAATTTTCTACCTACTTAATGGAATTTGAAGATTTGTAGAAGAGAGCAGCTGCTTTTTTAAAAATGTACTTGGCTCCTTATCAGATACTAATTTCTTCCCTGCGTGTGGGTCATATGGCAATGCCTTTCTTGGGAAGGTACTCGATGTAGAGTACCTGTGTAGACTACTTCCTCTATAAATAAGACATTTTCCCGGTGATATTTTATTTTAAAGATAACTTTTAATTTGATTGTTTGAGTTGGCTGCTGATTCTCTAAATTAGTTACGAAGAATAATAAGCAAATGTATTTTTAAAGTTTATAATTTTAACAGCCTGGTCACATCATTCTGGTATACCTTATCTTCACCTCACCTCTTTAGGGAACAGTGATGAACAGTGTAGATATATTTTTCCTTTTGTCAATTATTATGTAAATTTGTATTTGGGTATGAACACTTAGAAAATTACAACATCTTGTTACTGTTCATGTGACGCCCTGAAATCTATTTTACATATCTAAGCAGTTCTGTAGATACATTTTAGCTTGTTTTCAGAATGAAGCTACATTTGCTTAATCTGAATTATAGTAATGATCATAGGCCAGTAAATGTTTCAAGTGAGCTGTTAGTTGTTTTTAATAAAAGCTGTAATTTTATTTCCTTTATGTCTATATATATATATATATATATATGTGTGTGTGTGTGTATCTAACTAAGTATTTGTGGAAATCAGTAAACAACTTGCAGCAGTTGGTTCTCTCCACCATCCTGGGTATTGAACTCAGGTCATTTTGGCAAGCACCTTAACCTGCTGAAATATCTTATAGGTCCTTAATCTGACTTTCAGTGTAGATTTTTTTTTTTACCTACATGGAGACATTAATATCTCCTTTTTCCTCCTTGTAGAGAAAAAATTAAAGGTTGGATTAAGGAGCAGGCGCATAAATTTGTTGAGCGTTACTTTAATTCAGAGAATATGGATGGAAGCAACCCTGCCTTGAATGTACTTCAGAGACTTTGTGCTGCAACTGAACAACTCAACCTCCAGGTACTGTGCAGTGCATCTTGTTTTGCCGGTAGATAGTTGGGTGGGATTTGTAGAAACATTGGTTTGTACAACTAAGTTCTTTTGCTCTGTGTCCCTTGACTTGCCATTGCTTTTTATTCTTTGTGTTCTGTAGTTCTTGACAAATGACAAAATTTCAGAAGGCTTCTTAAGAATGTCCTTTCTGAATCCTCATAACCGTCTCCACCTGCAGACTCACAGTATTTACTTGGAAAGGCTTGAGACTTTGTCATGACCATTTCATTGACTCTTTGTAAATGTACCTTTTCTAATTTCTGTTCTTGTTTTCTAAGCTATTTTATAAATATTTTAAGTTTACTAACTTAAAACCACATCACATTTCATCATTTTAATCTGGCTTTCAAAAAGAACAATTCTGTAATTTGAAAAACTTACTAAAATATTAATTGTACAAAGTTATGGTCTTTATTATGACATATTCATACATGTATATTATGTACTTTGATTGTATTTAAATTCCCCTCCCAATACCCTCTCTTCTTCCCCCTCTCTTCCGGTTCTCAAGTAGCCATTGTTCTGCTTGTGTGTTTATTTTTGTTGTTAAATGTAGTCTGCATAGTTAGAGATAGTATGTCATATTTTGCTGAACATAATGATTCATCCACTTAATGATACAGTTTTTTCTGTTAGCCCCTTTATTTTGAGTTTGTATTATATTATTTTTAATCCCTGCATAGAAAACTACATTAGTTAAATGGAAAACTTTTTGTTATGAACACCTGTTTTTCATCATGAAATTTTTTTCTGTGATGTTCCCTGAGCCTTGTAAGGATTGATAATAGATGTTCTGCTTTGGGCTGAATGGTTAAAAGAAATTTTTCTCAGCACTTTTACCAGTTATTTTTACATATTATTGTCTGTTGCAAACAACGTTCTCTGACCAAAACTGGGACCAACACTAATCTGATTATTTATAAGATGTTTTGACACTGGCCATTTAGCAAAACAAGAGTAAGGCCTTTGACCTCCACTGGATTCTAACCAGTTTTACAGTACTGGGAATGAATTCCCTCATGTGCAATGGACTTCAAATCTTACGTAAAGAATCAGCCAAGTAATGTTCGAGCCACTTTGTTACAGTGGGCACATCTTACCTGGAAGGATGTATTACAGCTCATATGGTTCATAGCTGGCCCATGTGAATATATTTTGATTAACTTTTGGGGAAATGTGAATTGTACTGTTTAAATCAGTATAGAATTCTCTTCTTCACTCTTTCAGGTGGACGGTGGAGCCGAGTGCCTTGTAGAAATCCGTAGCATAGTCTCCGAATCAGATGTTTCATCATTTGAAATCCAACATAGTGGATTTGTGAAACAACTGTTGCTCTATTTGACATCTAAAAGTGAAAAGGATGCTGTCAGCAGAGAGATCCGATTAAAGCGATTCCTACATGTATTTTTTTCTTCTCCAGTAAGTTCATAATGGTTACGTCTTAATAGAGTTGGTGTTAGCAAGTACGTACATTTGTGTCCCAATAAGAGTATGCTGTGTGTTGCCTTTTCAGTTAGATTCCTTTGACATATTTATTGACAAGGTTTTATTATATAGATGAGCCTGGCCTGGAATTCAGAGATCTGATTGCCTCTGCCTTCCTGGTGCTGGGGTTAAAGGTATGAGTTACCATGCCTGACTTCTTTAAATTTTTATGTGTCATAAAATAGGTAGTAAAATGGAACCAGACATGAAGCCCATGATTGAGATCCCTTGGAGGATCTCACTTGGAGGGCAAGGCAGGGTTGATCATCCTCAGTTATGTGAGCTTTAGACCAGTCTAGGTAGAAAAAAAAACAAAACAACAACAAAAAAACCATCCTCCTTCCAACCACTAGTGACCTGAAGCCCACATCAACTTTGTCAAGTATTTTTCTCCCCTCCCTCCCACAAGGTAAACCATTAGTGGTAGTTTTACATTTTAATATTTATTACTATTTGTTGAGGTTATAGTTTTTTCCATAAAAGATCCCTAACAACCATCTCTGTATTATAGGTTACAAGGACAGGGTCTGTGTCTGTAGGCTTGTTCCCACCTTTTCTTTTTGCCCTTAGTAGGTGAGAACAGAGCTAACTATTCTCACATACTCTTGATTAGACCTCCTGTTAAAACTGCTTTAGAGTCATAACTCAGGAAGTGGGTTTTGTTTTTTGTATGATGAGCTTAATGATTACTGTTTATTAGCTTAACTGCTTAACCATGCCCCTTTTAAGTGTTCATAGGCATTTTAGAACACTGTATAAAGTCAGAAATAGTATTGTTAGATACTAATTTTGTTGTGTATTATTTTAAATCTTATTTTCACATGCATGTGGGTGCAAGTATGGGATATACCAAGTGTTTTATATCTTGCTTAAGATTATATACATGGGGGCTGAAGAGATGACTAAGTGATTAAGACCACTGCCACTTTTCCCAAAGGACTTAGGTTCAATTCCCAGCACCCACATGGCAGCTTAGAACTGCTGTCTGTAACTCCAGTTCCAGGGGTCCAGTGCCCTTACACAGACGTACATACAGACAGGCAAAACACTACTCAGTGCACGTAAAATAAAATAAAAAGAACTAACTAACTTACTTGGAAACATTCTCCAAATGAAGTCTGTTATAAAAGAAAGAAAATTGACAGATAAATCTCCATTTGTGAAACTTCTTATTAAAATGTTTTTGCTAGGGGCTGGGGAGATGGCTCAGTGCTTAAGAGCACTGGCTGCTCTTCCAGAGAACCTAGGTTCAATTCCAAGAACCCACATGGTGGCTCACAACCATCTGTAACTCCAGTTTCCGAGGAGTTGATGAACTCCTAGGATACCAGGCAGGCATGCATGTGACACCCAAGAATACATAAAGGCAAAATATTCATATACATCTAATATATAAATAACTATTTTAAAAATATTTTTGCTATGGAGTGTTGACTTTTCAAAAGGTTATTTTTAATGTTTGTTTATTTATAACTCTAGCTTCCTGGAGAAGAGCCCATTGGAAGAGTAGAACCAGTGGGCCATGCGCCTTTGTTGGCACTAGTTCACAAGATGAACAACTGCCTCAGCCAGATGGAACAATTTCCAGTCAAAGTGCACGATTTTCCTAGTGGAAATGGGGCTGGAGGCAGGTAAGGACCATTGCCTGGGTATGTCCACTTTCTACCAGAATTGTTGAAAGAAACCATGGTGAGAGGTCTGGTAAGCTCTTGGTAAGATCATGTCATGTTTTTTACTTAATGTTTTGTATTTTTTCAGACAGGAATTCTCTGTGTAGTCTTGCCTGTCCTAGAACTCCATATACCAGGCTAGACTGAAATTCAGAGATCTGCCTGCCTCTGCCTCCCAAGTGCTAGGATTAGGCCTGTGACACTACTTTTGCTCACATTATGAGCAAAAGTAATTTTGATAACTAATATTTTTAACATAGGTAAATCAGTGACTGGATTGACAATATTTGAAACACATTTTTAGTTTTTCTACATTAATAAGTTTTAATATGTAATGCTTCTCCAACTATTTTTCATTTATTTTTATTTTCTAGATAAGGTTTTTCTGTGTAGCAGCTCTGGCTGTCCTGGAACTCACTTTGTAGATGGGGCTGGCCTCAAACTCACAGATACCCACCTATCTGTCTCTCGAGTGCTGGGATTAAAAGCATATGCCGCCACTGCCTGGTCTCAAATAATTTTTTTGTATGTGGGCAACAAAACATTTATTCTAAGACTTTATGTGATAAGTGGTTATAACTATATAACTAATGGGTTTTACTATGTAAGCGATCATATTATAGTTTGACTTTCAATAAAATTTTTGTGTTATTCTTACTGGTTTTAAGTACTTAAAAGTTGTTATAGAAAGATAAAATTGTGTTAGGCAATTCTGTAAGCTTCATTGAAAAAAATATTTTAAAATCCATGTTTTTATGTGTTTTAAAACATTTTTAAAAATTTGAATCAAAACAGTATCTGTAGTCAATGTAGATAATGCCATCCATAGTGTGGCTGAAGTCGTTTTCTGTATAATGTGCTATAGCATTATGTTATCTTGGAATAGTTTTATGAAACAAAGGGATATCACAAAATATGGTGGCATACCTGTAATCTCATTAAAAAATCAAGGAGGGTAGAATCCTTTTTTTTCCTTTAGATTTCACTTAGAAATAAAAGCAAAATAATACAAAATTAAAAATTAACCTTCAGTTTACTTTGCTACATCCTTTTAAATGAATAGCCACAAAGTGTAGGCAGAATAGCATCTTGGAATTTAGAACTAACCTGGGCTATTTGAGTCTCAAACATAGACCAGAATAAAAAAGCCATGAGTCTTTCCACTTTTGTCTGAGTTTATATGAACTATGCTTACTTAATATTTGCATGCTTCATGGAGTTGTATAATTAGCCACATTTAAGTTTGACTATATTTGACTCTTGTCAGAACTTCTAACAGGAAGAAACAGTTATCAAATGACATAGCCATTCATTTAAAAGTATGTAGCAATGTAAGTTTGAAGGTTGTTTTTATGTTATTTCATGTTTTATTTTTATAAGTGAAATCTAAAGAAGAAGCAAAAAAATATTCTTCCTCCCTTGCTTTTCGAATTTAGTAAGGAAGGACAAATTCCTGCAGAAGTGTGCTCAGATGGTTGAAGAGTTCTTAATCCACCCAAATAATCCAGTAGGCATGGCATTTCATTGAAGCCAGTATTCATGACATAATTGATCATATGAATTCACAGTGGCCAGAGATCATGTTCATTCCATGCTAAGTGCTTTGTGCCATAAAAAAGGATTTTTTGTGTGTTTTTAGTTAAACTAATATATTTTGACTGAAAATAATAGAATAACCTTTTTTTCTCAAATTATCTTGAGCTTTTCTCTCAACAGAGGATCACAAGCTTTAAAATTTTTCAACACACATCAGTTAAAATGTCAATTACAAAGACACCCAGACTGTGCAAATGTGAAGCAGTGGAAAGGCGGACCTGTAAAGATCGATCCCCTGGCTCTGGTGCAAGCTATTGAAAGATACCTTGTGGTTAGAGGTATTTTACATCTATGTCCTTTACTTATGAATAGTTATGAAATTAGCATTAAATGGTATATTGCTGTTCCTGATAAACCTTAGGTAGTAGGAATCTCTGTTCCTACCAGAAATAAATAGGCATATGTTGAACTTGCTTAATAGGCAGAGCATTTTGTGTTTCAGAATTTTGTAATTCTCAGAATGCTTTCTGATAAGAATTGATAGATCAGAATGTAATATCTACTTTTTAAAGAAAATATCAGTTTAACCAGTGTATATAGTTTTTTATCTGACACCTAAAATTCCTAGTTAACTATGGTTTTGGCCTAATATTTTTTTGTTTGTTTGTTTGGTTTTGTTTTGTTGCTTAGGGTATGGAAGAGTAAGAGAAGATGATGAAGACAGTGATGATGATGGATCAGATGAGGAAATAGATGAGTCTCTGGTAGGTACTTTTTATACCATGTTGTAGTTACATCATGCTGTATCTGTGATTTAGATTTCCTGGGTTCAAATAGCCCCTCATCAACCATTGTTGGAAAAAAAAATCCCAGAAATGAATAATTGTTGTTTTAGTAATTAATAGTTTAGTGTATTTATGTAATAAATTTTTTATTTATAAATTTCTTATTGTATCTGCTTATAAATTAATCATGTATGTAGAGGGAAAAAAATCGACCAATTTCCTAGAGGGAATTCAAAATCTGAAATCAATTGGATATTACATGTGCAAAATCCACATTTTCTTGTATGTGGTAGGTTGTAGAAAAAAATGGAAGTTATTAATTGTACTAATATTCAGTTGTCTTCAAAGCTGTGCATGCAAAATATGAATTGTCTAGACTTGGTTCCCATTCTTGAAACAAAAAATTCTGTCTCTGATCACTTCTGTCTTAAAACATTTCAGGTAAGTGATAATCAGAATATATGGACTTCAGGAGGATCTGTAGTTTTAAACATCCACCATAGGTCTTGGTTTGTTTCTCCAGCAGGATATGTCTTGTCTAATGTATAGATGCTAGTACTTGGGCTTATATGAACCTTTCTTGCTTTATTCAGGCTGCTCAGTTTTTAAATTCAGGAAATGTAAGGCACAGGCTACAGTTTTATATTGGAGAACATTTACTACCATATAACATGACGGTGTATCAGGCAGTGCGGCAGTTCAGTGTACAGGCTGAAGATGAAAGGGAATCTACTGATGATGAGAGCAATCCTCTGGGAAGAGCTGGTATTTGGACAAAGACTCATACAATATGGTAAGTCTGAACTGGCTTTTCTTGGTGGTATGTGATCTTTGGTTTAGAATTCATATTAAATTCATGGCCCAATTCTGTGAGGAGAGGGAGAACCTAAATCCTGCATTTGTACTATGAACAGCCTTTTAAATAGTTATTATGCATATGTGTATATGAACATTACTTCTTCATTCTACTAGAAAGCATGTTTATAGGCAGTAAGCTGCTTTTTGATTAGTTTAGGTCTTTTAATGGAGTCAAAATGGTTTGGTATTACATTATAAGTATTATAATTTTGAAGCTCTGAATCCTGTGGCATTTGGATGCAGCTTCCCATGCTGCCTTTATAGTTTCTGCCACTTACAGAAAAGAATCATTTCCCAAAGTAAAGTGTTCCTGGGAAGACTGACTTACTGTTTTGTTTTAGGAAGACAAACGCTTGGTAACTCTGAAACCAAATAGGGAGAAAGAGGGCAGACTTTGGAGAACTCTTAGGAATTCTGTGACTTAGACATTAGCTTTGCTGAATAATTTGCACATTAAAAATCTACATTTGAATTTCATGCTATCATATCCCTTTAGGTACAAACCTGTGAGAGAGGATGAAGAAAATAGTAAAGATTGTGTTGGTGGCAAAAGAGGAAGAGCCCAAACAGCTCCAACAAAAACTTCCCCCAGAAATGCAAAGAAGCATGATGAGTTATGGCATGGTAAGGTGACATCATACTGAGAGAAGCAGGGCCCTGTCCTCTCTGCATTCCTGCTTCCTAATAAGACTGATTCAGAGCTCCAGAAAGCTTTGGGTATAATTAAATAAATTACTATGGTGTAGATTTAACTTTTAGTTAAATCTTTGACTTTAATGTCTAGTAAGGTAGAATTAAGTATCTATAAAATTAAAACTGAAAATCAACCAGGACATTTTTCTAATATTTTAAGAATTCATGATTTCACGAAGGGTTAAATTGCATTCATACTAAAGACTGCTGAAGGCTTTGTCTGGTCACCAACAGATTGGCCCTTAACCTCATAGGACTGCAACAGGGTGTCTTTACACACAGAAAAGGAATGCAAAAGGGGTTATTTTTCTACTGTTGTTTGGGTATGTATGTTCAGGGGAACTTGAAATTTTATGTACCTATGTGTTACTGTGCACAAGGTTAAAAGGGAAGAAATGTCTAATATCATTGATATACCAAGAAATTAAACATGACAGTTTCAGATGGTAAAGGTAACTTTGAGTCTATAGTTTAGCTATTGTTGCTTTGATTAAAACTGAAACTTTCTATCATTTAGATGGAGTGTGCCCATCAGTAGCAAATCCTTTAGAAGTTTACCTCATTCCCACACCACCTGAAAATATTACCTTTGAAGACCCATCCTTAGATGTGATTCTTCTTTTAAGAGTTTTACACGCCATCAGTCGATACTGGTATTACTTGTATGATGTGAGTAATGTCTCTTCATGAAATCCTATGTCATCTTACAGTTTTCTGTTTAGTCAATGAGTGCTTTATTACACTTGAAATAGAAACAGTGATTCACTAAATGTATACAGTGAACTCATTTGTTTAACTTAATATTCTTGAATTAAGTCCTTTGTTATTTGCTTGCTCATTCATTCATTCATTCATTCATTCATTCATTCATTAATTTATTAAGGAATGACCAAATATTTTGTCCTAGTTAGGATTTCTATTGCTGTGATGAAATACTATGACCAAAAGCAAGTTGGGGAGGAAAAGGTTTGTTTATTTGGCTTACATCTCCACATCACTGTTTATCATTGAAGGAAATCCATACAGGAACTCAAATAAGGCAGGAATCTGGAGGAGGCAGCAGCTGGTACAGAGGCCATTTAAGAGTGTTGTTTACTTGACTGGTTTGTTTCTTGTGGTAGCTTTCTCAGCCTGCTGTTTGATAGAACCCAGGACCACCAGTGTGGTGGTGGGCAAACCCCTAATGAACTGTGCCGTGCCCCCCACGATAATCACTAATTAAGAAATATCCTTCAGGCATCCCTGCCGCCCAGTTTATGGATGCTTTTTCTCAGTTGAGGCTCTTTCCTCTCAGATGAGTATAGCTTACATCAATCAACTTGACATAAAACTAGCCAGCACAACTGATCCTGTCAACTTGACACATAAATATATCACTGTTTAAACCAAAACCTTTTTTCTTATTCATCCCCAAAGTCACATGTTAATATTATCAAAATATAAAACATGAAGTCCCCACAGTCTTTTTAAAAATATCTATTCTCTTTAAAATTCCAAAATCTTTTTTTTAAAAGTTCACAGTCTCTCAATTGTGGGCTACTGCAAAAACCAAAATTAAGTTAAATACTTTTTTTTTATTAGAGAGGGAAGAAATGTGGCACAGTCACAATCTGAACAAAGCAAAACTGAACTCTCAACAGTGTAAATAATTCAATTTCCAATATCTGGAATTTACTCACTATGTTATGGTTCCTCCAAGGGGATTGGGTCACTTCTCCGGCTCCCTTTGCCGGGCACACTGCTTGTCTTCTAAGCTCCACTCCATTACTGCTGCTGTCCTTGGTGGTCATCCCACGATACTGGCATATCCAAAATGCTGAGGTCTATTGCAGCTGGTTTGCACTTTCACCAACAACTTATCCTGGGCTCAAGTCTCTTCACGGACTTGAGCCATGCCACAGTGTCAACCAACCCTACCTGTTCTTCATCACCCCTTTATGTGTTCAAAATTAGTACCACCTGGGTGGCTCTTTCACTACCAAGATCAGCTGCCAAGATCAAGGTAAAACCTGGTCACCTCTGGAGCACAGCTTCTGTGTGCTGACTCTGAGGAAACACTTCCCAGAAGATTTCACCTGAGTGATGCTAGTTTCTTCTTAATCACTGCTAATTTCTCAGCTCCAGCAGACCAGCATCAGTTGTCCCAGTAACTCAAAGGTTTCACTTCAGTGGTGCTACTCTCTTGCTAGTCACAACTGAGTCTTTGAGCCCTCCTAGCAGACAAGAGCCAGAGGTTCTTAATTCAAAATATGCAGTGATCCTGAAAATGATAGTCTTTGTCTCCCAAAACTTCCCCCTAGAACTTCACAAGCCAGGCTTCCATTCTCTGCATTTATCAGCATTCTTATCCTCCACATTCCCACAGCACAGCTCACCAAGGTTTGAATTGAATGTTCAGTGACTTCCAATCCAAAGAACAAAGGTCCTTCCATAGTCTTGAAAAAGATAACATGGTCAAGATCTGTCACAGCAATACTTCACAATCCTGATACCAACTTCTGTCCTAGTTAGTTAGGGTTTCAGTTGTTGGGATGTAATACCATGACCAAAAGGAAATTGAGGTTCCCTTGTGTTAAGTTGCCAGCACTCATTTCTTCATGTAAAGATTTATATTGAGTCAACAGTTGGATACCTTATTATATAGTGTGAGGAAGAGTGAAGGAAACAGCTTTATGGGGTTTGGGTATAGGAAGCTTCAGAAATGGGAAATACCATTGAGGGACTGGATATTGCATGTAAAAAAAACCAGGTGAATTGTACAGACTGACCTACTTATGGATAAATGACTAGATTTTGAACTTTTTTACAGAATGCGATGTGCAAGGAGATTATTCCAACTAGTGAATTTATTAACAGTAAATTAACAGCAAAAGCGAATAGGCAGCTTCAAGATCCTCTAGTAATCATGACAGGAAACATCCCAACATGGCTCACTGAACTAGGGAAAACCTGGTAAGATAGTCCCTTTGATAAACTTGTAAATATTAACAAGTCTTTATTTGATTTGTGATGATAGAGATGTTGAAGTTGACTTGTTCATATCTTTCCCAATATTGTAGTATTTGTTGACAACTTGACAAACCCAATGAAGTATATTTGACTGAGGGCAATAAAATTCTTTGCCTTCCTGAAAGTGATACCCCAGAGGTGTGGCTGCTTGGTTTTTCTGAGCCTTTTTTTGAACTAGATACTATAGACCTATTAGTTATAGTAAAAATCAAGTTAGAAATTGAGTTTTTCACTTGGATTCACCCTATCCCTACATGCTGCCGTATTGTACAATACAGAGATTCAGGTGGACATTTCAAGAGCTTTTCTCGAAAAGGGAAATAAAATCAAACCCTTAAAAATCATTGTAGGAAAGTCTTGGCTGCAGGATTCATTCTTTGAAAACAAGGAGCTTGTCTTGGAAGTGATTTTTTTTTTAAATGCTAAGCCTCTGATGAATATCACGAAGTAACAAAGCCATTAACTTTTGTATGTGGAGTATGGAATGTTGAGCTCATATGGCATGGAGGCTTGCATGTCCTAAAATCTTCAGAATAGATTTAAGGTGGTTGTGGATAGACAGTTGTAGATTTCATGTGGAAAGGCATATAGAAGACGATTGATCAACATTTAGTGATTTCAACAAGAGCCAGGTGTGATGATGTATTGGCATACTCCTGTAGGCCCCATCCATTTGGGAAATTTTAGGAGGGACTGTTCCCCTAAGTGTTTAAAGCCAATCTAGGCAGCACTGTAAAACTCCATGGCAACAAAACTGTTACAGATTTTTAAAAATATTTATAATAGGAATTGTGTGTGTGTGTGTGTACATGTGTACACATGTGTGTACAGGGTCCTTCTATATAGTCTGGCTGTCTCATCTCTGCCTCCAAATTCCTGAATTAAAGGTGGTATGTCACTAGTGTATTATATCAGAAGTTGTTTTCAATATAGATTTTGATGTTTTCTAAATGTCTCTTGATTCTCACGCAGATGGTAAATTTGTATTTTATCTTTTATAGCCCTTTTTTCTTTCCTTTTGATACCCGACAAATGCTTTTTTATGTAACTGCATTTGATCGAGACCGGGCGATGCAAAGATTGCTTGATACCAACCCAGAAATCAACCAGTCTGATTCGCAAGACAGCAGAGTTGCACCTAGATTGGATAGAAAAAAGGTAAGCATTTCCTACAAATGAGTATTTATTTATGGTGAGCTTTCTAAATTATGCCTGTGGAGTAACAGCCTTCACTTGATCCTTAGATCTGTCTGTGAGTGTGTTTATGGATGTGGCTAGAAGCAAAGTCCCCTTCAGCTGGAGGTTATGAGCTGCCTGAAGTTGGGGCTGAGAGACAAGTAGCAAAGGCTCTTAATTGCTGAGCACTATCATTCTATCTTTTTAAAAACCACCTGTGTTAGTATATTTTCCCATGAGCCTCTTGAAGCTGTATTGTCTGTTATGGTTTTTTTTGTCTTACATTATCTGAAATAACATTCTTCGTTTAGTTACCATGAACCTTACTAACACACCTTAATTTCTTCCTTTTCATAATGAAAACTTCTCTTTTAAAATGGACTCTCTGTGTATTCGATATGTTTTACTCCCTTTAGCATGTCAGCCATTTGGAAGGGAGTGAAACAGAAACCCTGATATATTTTGAATTTGTCCCAGTCAGCTCCAGTTTTGGTGACTTCATCATCCATCTATCATGCTTCTGATCTTGGCTTGCAGTTGTACCTATGCCATTTCATGTGAGACAAATCCCAGCCTTTTGATCTGCACTGTTTTATTTTTGTTTGGGGTGTGTGTGTGTGTGTGTGTGTGTGTCTGTGTCTGTGTGTGTCTGTGTGTGTGTGTGTGTCTGTGTGTGTGTGTGTCTGTGTGTGTGTGTGTCTCTGTGTGTGTGTGTCTCTGTGTGTGTGTGTCTGTGTGTGTGTTTTCAGACAGAATTTCTCTGTGTATCCCTGGTTGTCCTGGAACTCACTCTGTAGACCAGGCTGGCCCTGAACTCAGAGACCCTCCTATCTCTGTTTCCCAAGTGCTAGAATTAAAGATGTGCGATATTGCCTGGTTGACCTCCACTGGTCTTTTGTTTGCTTTTTGTTTTCTTCCATGACTTTTCTGTGGTCTCTTCCAAGTTTTTTTTTATCTCAAAGAGCCATTAGGGATAACAAAAGGTAGAAGGAGGGGTTGTAATTAGAAACAAACACATATACACTCAGGTAGCTGTATTTAACAGCATAATGATAATGAGCCATTTCTTTATCTCATTGATGGAGTCATCAGTTGCCGTGCTGCTATGTTTGGAAATGGCAGGATCTTTATCATCATCATGCTCTCATTGTTCTTGTAGCCGAACCTAGGTGTTTTCCAGCTTACCTGTCTCCTTTGTCATCTCCCCACCCAATTCTCTATCATCAGTGTAGAAATGTCCCAAGGATATTTCATGTGGCTGGAGCCCTGAATTACACCACTGTTTGGCAATACAGTAGCAAAGATCTTTTTCCTAACCTGAATTTTCTAAACTTGCCATGGGTCAGGTTATATTAATTACTTATATCTAGCTTTCTTTCATACATGGAGAACATTTGTGTGACAAAACTTTTCCTGGGGAGACACAGCACACATATACTCACCCCAGTTAGGGAATCTATAACAACTAAGTACAGATACCACCAAAGTCCAGTGTGGCGAAGATGAGTTTTATTAGGGTTACTTAGAGGAATAAAGGTGAGCGGTTACTTATAGAAGCCCAAATTATTCAAAAGATGGTTGCATTATCAAAGCCCATCCCAGCATGGGTGACAAAGCTGGGAACATGGAGGCTGCAGACAGCTCAACAGGTTCCTCAGTTGGTCTAAACCTCTTCCAGGCAGCTCAGTTGGTTTCTCTTTCTTCCAGGTAACTGTTCTGTTCCCTGAGTCCTCTTTGCAGCTTTTCTCCTCTGAGAGTGTTCTTTGCAGCTTAGCTTGTCCAAGTCTTGGAAGGTTGGCTCATCTTGAGAGTCTTCTATATTTTGCTTCCCTTTATAGGGACTCTCAGCTTTTTGTTGTTTAATCTGTCATGGAGGGTAGTGAATCTGGTCAGTTTCAGGGACTTGTTAATGTTTTAACAGTGCAAATACTTTAGCCTTCCTAAGGGATGTGCTTAAAGGAGTTATTTTCTGACAATGAAATCTATTTTTCACTGCAGTAAGTGCTACCTGGAGCATTATTTCTTATTTCTTTACATCCGTTTCCTTTGTTAGCGCACTGTGAACAGAGAGGAGCTGCTAAAACAAGCTGAGTCTGTGATGCAGGACCTTGGTAGTTCACGGGCCATGTTAGAAATCCAGTATGAAAATGAGGTGAGTTTTGAACTCCTTGATGGTGTGATATCATTTGTGCATATTGGTACTATGTAATTCTGAAAGGCAGCTAGTAAATTTACCTTAAAAAGATTGGGTCTGCTTTCTCTTTAATGATATGTTTTAAATTCTCCATTTTCAAGGGTTTTAAATGCAAAATAAGAAATAGGATTTTTTTTTCCTTCCTTCCTTCCTTCCTTCCTTCCTTCCTTCCTTCCTTCCTTCCTTCCTTCCTTTCTTTCTTTCTTTTTTCCAAGACAGAGTCTCACTATATAGCTCTGGTTATCCTGGAACTAGCTCTGCAGACCAGGCTAGCTCAAATTCACAAAGATCCACCTGCCTCTGCCTCCCAAGTGCTGGGATTAAAGGTGTGCGCC